>JARFJB010000370.1:935000-952500 GCA_036346205.1 Vesta saturnalis | reverse complement strand
TCCTTGGTGAATGTTTTATAAATTGTTTCCTAGCGTCAAGGGTATACGCAGGAACACATCCAGTCAAAAGAGCTTTTGAAGAACTGCTACAAACTTTTTGTGAAATTAGTAGTGTATCCTGCAAGAAACAGGCTAAAGCAAAGTATTTTGTAAATAGTGAGGACAATGAGTTCTTAGTTTTAGTCTTAGTAGTTGATAATGCAAATGTAAGTTCATGAGAAATTTCTAGACACTCTGGAATTAGTCAAGCAAGTGAATTTTGAAAAAAGTAAGTACATCCTTATTACATATAACTTCATCAGAATTTATCTGGACGAAACTTTCAACGGAGATTGGATTTCTGTGTATGGAGCCTTGAAAAAGTTGAGGAAGAAGATGACTTCTTTAAATTTGTTTTATTTACCGACGAATCAATTTTCCACAACAACTGCTTGGTAAACCGACATGACTTTAATTACTATGATACTCAAAACCGTCATCTGTGTCGAACTGTTGACCGCCAAAATCGGTGGAGCCTCAATGTATTTGAATTTTTACGGTTTTTAGAACCAGAATTTTCCAGTCTTCAATGTAAGGAATTATTTGGATAGACAATTGCCCAATAAATGGATAAGTGGAGGTCCACATGAATTTCGATCTAAATCTCCTGAATTAACCAGCATGGATTTCTTTTTTTGGGGTTACATTAAAAATTTAGTTCATAACACTACATCTACCACAGCTGATGATGTGAAGATGAGAATAAAGGATGTGTTTGCTACTGTAACACCAGATGTCCTGAGAAATGTTAGGAGATCTTTTGAAAAACTAGTGGGGTTATGCATAGAAGAATGGTCATCATATTGAGCATTTATTGTAATATGTTTTGTTTTTCTTTTCATAAACGTTTACGTGTTGGTTTTATTTTTATTTATAGTTTTGATTTCGTACCTATTTATCAACTGACATTCAAAAATCATTACCTACTAGAATGTAAACAAAAAGAATTCCATAGAAATTTTAGAGAAAAATCTTAATAACTTTTTAATCGTTAATTTTAGACATTTCACATAAATAAAAATTATACAGGGCGGTCGATTTCAGTTAAGTCGGTTTTTGGGGTTTGAACAATATAAAATAGGAATCCTTTTCCTAAATACCCTGTACTAAATATCGAAATCCTACACAGTGCAAATGGAAGCTTAAAGGTCAGAAGAAATCGAAATAAATTTGTGTTACTGAAAATAAGAGGTTTCCGTGTTTTTAGTTCTTGTTTAAATTGAATATATTTCTTAAAATCACAATTTTCTCAAAATTGGTAAGCGATAGGTACAGGAAACGTTGAATAAATTTTACTTAGTTTTTAACGTATAATCTAAGAATCACATAAAGTACAGGGCGTTGTATTTAAAAAAACCTAACTTTGACATATTACATCACCTTGTGTAATTGAAAATAGTCCTTATTAATTTACCTATGTCACCAAAAATTAAGCCGATATCTTTTATCCGTTAGGCGCAAGAGACCGAGGGAATAGTCGTGAGTCACCCTGTAATGATTACTTATATTTATATACTACAAAGTAAAGTTTGTATAATAGTGAAAAGTAATTACGATAAGTTAGTTTTGCAATTTTTCTATTGATTTCGATTATATCAAAATAAATAGTCGTAATGATTTTTTTCCCTTGTAAAAGTAGTATAAAAAACTCTATATTAGTTCAAGTTTGAGCACATGGACCACCTTCGATAATAATAAAAGTTTGGTAAAAGTTATGTACAAACAGAAATAAAAGTAAACCTGTGTTGCACTATAGACAATTTCGTTATTCTTATATATCTTGATTAAAGTATGCTTTAGGTTTTCTCTAGCGCTATTTAAATTTGTCAAAATGATATAAAAAAAGGTTTAAGGTTAAGCCATACCATGATAACTGTTTTTTAAGTTGTCATCGCAAAAGTAATAACCTATTGTCTGATCAAGTCTCATTTTAATTAGATCATGTTTAGGTTTTTACTTATTACTGTCAAAAGATCTACATCGATTACAGGTAAATACTGCTGTCCATAACAATAAAACGATGCATAAGATAATCTGGCAGTATTTGCTTTGTTTTTGATATAAAAGGTAATCTCAAATTACCCCACTTCGGGACTTCTTTCTCACCGAAGGGTTAATATAATCTCCTTAGATTTCCAGAGCTCACCCTAATAAAATATTGGAAGAATGTGCGAATACTATTGTAACACATTTTTCTAAGAGTATTGGTAGATTACACTATATTGTAAACACGATCAATATTTTATGGTTATATTAACTAGAGCTAGAACTTCTAGATTATCATAGTCGAAACTTCTTATGTGGCTTCTTTAAGAAATTTCCTTGAAGTCATAACAACTACAAATCTGTGCCAGAATTAATTGCCATGTTTGAATAACAACCTTATATTTAATTGAAACATGAATTCCTTTAATGATAACAGTATCAAATTAGGCTCTTAAGTGTAATTAAGGGTAATTAAATCACTAATTTTGCTAATACTTTGGATAGAAGGGACGTAGAAGAGTGAACATCATTTTTACATACACTTTTTCAAATTAACACAAAGTATAATAGAAAATTTGAAAGCATCTTTTTTTTTATTAATACACAAAACAGAACTTAATTCGAAAATGATAAATTCAAACTAAAGTTACAAAAGTCGATTTCTCTTTAAACATTTGTTGTTAATGTAGAGAAGAAAAGATTTGGCAGCATCAGAAAAACAGTGTTAAGGGGAATGAAAAAAAGTGTGTTTATGGTATAAGCCAATAAAGAAAAATTTTATCCACCAAAAAATGATTTTTGAGTGGATAATAGTAATTTATGTATTAAGTGCATAACTAGGATATTATGGCACGAGGGAATGCTTAAAGCCCAACGAAGGAGGGCTTTTCAATTCCCGAGAGCCATAATCGATTGTTATACCCGTGGTACCTACAATCATACAATGTTTTAATCTATTTCAGTTGCTAAAAATTTCAAACAAAGTATTTAGTATTTCCGGCAAGTTTGTGACAGTTGTGCTGTAGGCAGTTGGCTAATTTAATGTTGTTAGGGATATTGTGTACTTTTAATTACTATAAATATAGTAATGTAAGATTTTCATTACCATTTAGTGCAATCATTGCTTAGCAATTTTTGAATAATCTGTATCATAAATGGCAATTTCTACCCGCATTTGATTGCATATAAACAAGATTATAGTTATTAATATATTACAAATTTCTTTGTTTCATGGGAACTTACATGTGCTAAAATTCTTTTTGTCGTGGATATTTCTTGACCAATTGATTTGTCGGTATAGTGTTGTGCAACTGTAGAAAACTTTAAGCTCCCGTGCCTTTTAAGAGTTAATAAGTCAGCTACTGCAATGGCTAGTATATTTGCGGAAGTCCTTGAAATCAGTGCCCGGTATAAATATCATATTCGGCAACAGAGAAAAAATTTCCTATGTAGTACATTTTATGGTCACAAATTTTTTTACTTCTTGTAAATTTGTACTAAATCAACTCGACAGCCTTCATTGATAATTGTGCGTTTTTAATCGTTTTAGTGTCCGGGGGCGAAATTTTTAGAATGAACTCTTCATCAATATCATCTACTCGAATTTTGTGTAATTCGTAATCCTCCAGTTACACCCATAATTAATACTACCTATAATAAATAAAAAATAAGAATGACTTATGAAATTCCTTACCTTCATGCATAAGTATACTTCATTAGAAGCCACGGAAAAAATGTGTACCGTTCCGTTTTTTCAAAATTGTATTTATTGTATATAGCGTGTCAGCACGCGCGTGCGTCCCAAAGCGCGTGTAGGTAAACGCCTACGTGAACGTTAGCGAATATTAGTGTGTAAGTATGTCTGTGTCTGTGTCTGTCTCTGCGTCTGTGTCTGCGCTTGTGTCTGCGCCTGTGTCTGTGTCTGTGTCTGAGTCTATGTATGTGTCTGTGCCTGTGTCTGTGTCTGTGTCTGTGTCTGTGTCTGTGCCTGTGTCTGTGTCTGTGTCTGTGTATGTGTTAGTGTCAGTGTAAGTGTCAGTGTCAGTGACCGTGTCCGTGCCCGTGTATGTGTGTGTCAGTGTCAGAGTCAGTGTCAGTGTCAGTGTCAGTGTCAGTGTCCGTGTCCGTGTCCGTGTCCGTGTCCGTGTCCGCGTCCGCGACCGCGTCCGCGTCCGCGTCCTCGCCTGTGCCTGTGTCTGCGTCTGCGTCTAAGTCTGTGCCTGTGTCTGTGTCTGTGTCTGTGTCTGCGTCTGTGTCTGTGTCTGTGTCTGTGTCTGTGTCTGTGTCTGTGTCTGTCTGTGTCTGTGTCTGTGTCTGTGTCAGTGTCTGTGTCTGTGACTGTGTCTGTGTCTGTGCTTGTGCCTGTGTCTGTGTCGGTGTATGCGACTGCGTCTGCGTCTGCCTCTGCGTCTGCGTCTGCGTCTGCGTCTGCGTCTGCGTCTGCGTCTGCGTCTGCGTCTGCGTCTGCGTCTGCGTCTGCGTCTGCGTCTGCGTCTGCGTCTGCGTCTGCGTCTGCGTCTGCGTCTGCGTCTGCGTCTGCCTCTGTGTCTGCGTCTGCGTCTGCGTCAGCATCTGCATCTGCGACTGCGTCTGCGACTGCGTCTGCGTCTGCGTTTGCGTCTGCGTTTGCGTCTGTGTCTGCGTCTGCGACTGCGTCTGCCCCTGCGTCTGCGTCTGCGCCTGCGTCTGCGTCTGGTTCTGCGTCTGCTTCTGCGTCTGCGTCTGCGTCTGCGTCTGCTTATGCGTCTGCGTCTGCGTCTGCGTCTGCATCTGCGTCTGCGTCTGCATCTGCGTCTGTGTCTGTGTCTGTGTCTGTGTCTGTGTCTGTGTCTGTGTCTGTGTCTGTGTGTGTCTGTGTCTGTGTCCGTGTCCGTGTCCGTGTCCGTGTCTGTGTCTGTGTCTGTGTCAGTGCATGTTTCAGTGTCAGTATCCGTGTCCGTGTCCGTGTCCGTGTCAGTGTCCGTGTCCGTGTCCGTGTCCGTGTATGTGTCTGTGTCTGTGTCTGTGTCTGTCTGTGCCTGTGTCCGTGTCTGTGTCTGTGTCTGTGTATGTGTCTGTGTCTGTGTCTGTGTCTGTGTCTGTGTCTGTGTCTGTGTCTGTGTCTGTGTCTGTGTCTGTGTCTGTGTATGTGTCAGTGTCTGTGCTTGTGCCTGTGTCTGTCTGTGTCTGTGTCGGTGTATGCGACTGCGTCTGCTTCTACGTCTGCGTCTGCGTCTGCGTCTGCGTCTGCGTCTGCGTCTGCGTCTGCGTCTGCGTCTGCGTTTGCGTCTGCGTCTGCGTCTGCGTCTGCGTCTGCGTCTACGTCTGCGTCTGCGTCTGAGTCTGCGTCTGCGCCTGCGTCTGTATCTGTGTCTGTGTTTGTGTCTGTGTCTGTGTCCGTGTCTATGTCTGTCTGTGTCTGTGTCTGTGTCTCTGTCTGTGTCTGTCTGTGTTTGTTTCTGTGTCAGTGTCTGTGTCTGTGTCTGTGTCTGTGTCTGTGTCTGTGTCTGTGTCTGTGTCTGTGCCTGTGTCTGTGTCTGTGTCTGTGTCCGTGCCTGTGTTTGTGTCTGTGTCTGTGTCTGTGTCTGTGTCTGTGTCTGTGTCTGTGTCTGTGTCTATGTATGTGTCAGTGTCAGTGTAAGTGTCTGTGTCAGTGACCGTGTCCGTGCCCGTGTATTTGTCTGTGTCACTGTCAGAGTCAGTGTCAGTGTCAGTGTCAGCGTCCGTGTCCGTGTCCGTGTCCGTGCCCGTGTCCGCGTCCGCGACCGCGTCCGCGTCCGCGTCCTCGCCTGTGCCTGTGTCTGCGTCTAAGTCTAAGTCTGTGCCTGTGCCTGTGTCTGTGTCTGTGTCTGCGTCTGTGTCTGTGTCTGTGTCTGTGTCTGTCTGTGTCTGTGTCTGTGTCAGTGTCTGTGTCTGTGACTATGTCTGTGTCTGTGCTTGTGCCTGTGTTTGTGTCGATGTATGCGACTGCGTCTGCGTCTGCCTCTGCGTCTGCGTCTGCGTCTGCGTCTGCGTCTGCGTCTGCGTCTGCGTCTGCGTCTGCGTCTGCGTCTGCGTCTGCGTCTGCATCTGCGTCTGCGTCTGCGTCTGCGACTGCGTCTGCGTCTGCGTCTGCGTCTGCGTCTGCGTCTGCGTCTGCGTCTGTGTCTGCGTCTGCGACTGCGTCTGCCCCTGCGTCTGCGTCTGCGCCTGCGTCTGCGTCTGGTTCTGCGTCTGCTTCTGCGTCTGCGTCTGCGTCTGCTTATGCGTCTGCGTCTGAGTCTGCGTCTGCATCTGCGTCTGCGTCTGCATCTGCGTCTGTGTCTGTGTCTGTGTCTGTGTCTGTGTCTGTGTCTGTGTCTGTGTCTGTGTCTGTGTCTGTGTCTGTGTCTGTGTCTGTGTCCGTGTCCGTGTCCGTGTCCGTGTCCGTGTCTGTGTCTGTGTCTGTGTCTGTGTCAGTGCATGTTTTAGTGTCAGTATCCGTGTCCGTGTCCGTGTCCGTGTCCGTGTCCGTGTCCGTGTCCGTGTCCGTGTCCGTGTCCGTGTCCGTGTCAGTGTCCGTGTCCGTGTCCGTGTCCGTGTCCGTGTACGTGTCTGTGTCTGTGTCTGTGTCTGTGTCTGTCTGTGCCTGTGTCCGTGTCTGTGTCTGTCTGTGTATGTGTCTGTGTCTGTGTCTGTGTCTGTGTCTGTGTCTGTGTCTGTGTCTGTGTCTGTGTCTGTGTCTGTGTCTGTGTCAGTGTCTGTGCTTGAGCCTGTGTCTGTCTGTGTCTGGTCGGTGTATGCGACTGCGTCTGCTTCTACGTCTTCGTCTGCGTCTGCGTCTGCGTCTGCGTCTGCGTCTGCGTCTGCGTTTGCGTCTGCGTCTGCGTCTGCGTCTACGTCTGCGTTTGCGTCTGCGTCTGCGTCTGAGTCTGCGTCTGCGTCTGCGCCTGCGTCTGTATCTATGTCTGTGTTTGTGTCTGTGTCTGTGTCCGTGTCTATGTCTGTCTGTGTCTGTGTCTGTGTCTGTGTCTGTGTCTGTGTCTGTGTCTGTGTCTGTGTCTGTGCCTGTGTCTGTGTCTGTGTCTGTGTCTGTGTCCGTGCCTGTGTTTGTGTCTGTGTCTGTGTCTGTGTCTGTGTCTGTGTCCTTATCTGTGTCTGTGTCTGTGTCTGTGTCTGTGTCTGTGTCTCTGTCTGTTTCTGTGTCTGTGTCTGTGTCTGTTTGTGCCTGTGCCTGTGCCTGTGTCTGTGTATGTGTCTGTGTCTGTGTCTGTGCTTGTGTCTGTGTCGGTGTATGCGACTGCGTCTGCGTCTGCGTCTGCGTCTGCGTCTGCGTCTGCGTCTGCGTTTGTGTATGCGTCTGCGTCTGTGTGTGCGTCTGCGTCTGGTTCTGCGTCTGCGTCTGCGTCTGCTCTGCGTCTCGCTGCGTCTGTCTGTCTGTGTCTGTGTCTGTGTCTGTGTCTGGTCTGCGTCTGCGTCTGGTCTGGTCTGTCTCGTCTGTCTGACTGTGTTTGTGTCTGTGCAGTGTCTGTGTCTGTGTCTGTGTCTGTGTCTGTGTCGTGCTGTGTCTGTGTCTGTGTCTGTGTCTGTCTGTGTCTGTGTCTGTGTCTGTGCCTGTCTCTGTGTCTGTGTCTGTGTCTGTGTCTGTGTCTGTTTCTTTGTCTGTGTCTGTGTCTGTGCTGTGTCTGTGTCTGTGTCTGTCTGTGCTTGCCTGTGCCTGTGTCTGTGTCTGTGTCATGTCTGTCTGTCGTCTGTGTCTGTGTCTGGTCTGTCTGTGTCTGTGTCTGTGTCTGTGTCTGTGTCGTGTCTGTCTGTCTGTGTCTGCGTCTGTTCGTCTGCGTCTGCGTCTGCCTCTGCGTCTGCGTCTGCGTCTGCGTCTGGTCTGCGTCTGCGTCTGCGTCTGCGTCTGCGTCTGCGTCTGCGTCTGCGTCTGCGTCTGCGTCTGCGTCTGCGTCTGCGTCTGCGTTGCGTCTGCGTCTGCGTCTGCGTCTGCGTCTGCGTTCTGCGTCTGCGCCTGCGTCTGCGTCTGGTCTGCGTCTGCGTCTGCGTCTGGTCTGCGTCTGCGTTGCGTCTGTCTGTCTGGTCTGTGTCTGTGTCTGTGTCTGTCTGTGTCTGCGTTGTCGTGTCTGTGTCTGTCTGTGTCTGTGTCGTTCGTGTCTGTGTCGTGTCTGTGTCTGTGTCTGTGTCTGTCTGTCTTGTGTCTGTGTCTGTGTCTGTTCTGTCTGTCTGTGTCTGTGTCTGTGTCTGTTCTGTCTGTTCTGCTGTCTGTGTCTGTGTCTTGTCTGTTGTGTCTGTGTCTCGTGTCCTGTGTCTGTGTCTGTGCTCGTGTCTGTCTGTGTCTGTGTCTGTGTCGTGTCTGTGTCTGTGTCTGTGTCTGTGTCTGTGTCTGTGTCTGTGCTGCGTCTGTGTCTGTCGTCTGCGTCTGCGTCTGCGTCTGCGTCTGCGTCTGCGTCTGCGTCTGCGTCTGCGTCTGCGTCTGCGTCTGCGTCTGCGTCTGCGCTCTGCGTCTGCGTCTGCGTCTGCGTCTGCGTCTGCGTCTGCGTCTGCGTCTGCGTCTGCGTCTGCGTCTGCGTCTGCGTCTGCCTGCGCTGCGTCTGCGTCTGGTTCTGCGTCTGCGTCTGCGTCTGCGTCTGCGTCTGCGGTCTGCGTCTGCGTGTCTGCGTCTGGTCTGCGTCTGCGTCTGCGTCTGCGTCTGGTCTGCGTCTGGCCTGCGTTGCGTCTGTCGCTGTTGTCTGTGTCTGGTCTGTGTCTGTGTCTGTGTCGTGCTGTGTGTGTCTGTGTCTGTCTTTGTCTGTCTGTGTCTGCTGTCTGTGTCTGTTCGTTGTCTGTGTCTGTCTGTGTCCGTGTCTGTGTCTCGTCTGGTTGTTGCCTGTTGTCTGGTCTGCGTCTGGTCTGTGGTCTGTGTCTGGTCTGTCGTGTCTGCTGTCTGTCGTCTGCGTCTGGTCTGCGTCTGCGGTCTGGTCTGGTCCGTTCTGCGTCTGCGTCTGCGTCTGCGTTCTGGTTGCGTCTGGTCTGCGTCTCGTCTGCGTCTGCGTCTGCGTCTGCGTCGGTCCGTCTGCGCTGCGTCTGCGTTCTGCGTCTGCGTCTGCGTCTGCGTCTGCGTCTGGTCTGCGTCTGCGTCTGCGTTCTGCGTTGCGTCTGCGTCTGCTGTCTGCGTCTGCGTCTGCGTCTGCGTCTGCGGTCTGCCGTCTGCGTCTGCGTCTGCGTCTGCGTCTGGTCTGGCGTCTGCGTCTGCTGTGTCTGCGTTCTGGTCTGCGCCTGGTCTGCGTCTGCGTCTGCGTCTGTGTCTGCTGCGTCTGGTCTGCCTGGTCTGCGTCTGCGTCTGCGTCTGCTCTGGTCTGGTCTGGTCTGCTGGCCTGCTTGGTTCCGTCTGCGTCTGCGTCTGCGTCTGCGTCTTGTCTGCGTCTGCGTCTGCGTCTGTGTCTGGTCTGGTCTGCGTCTGCGTCTGCGCTGCGTCTGCGTCTGTCTGCGTCTGCGTCTGCGTCTGCTTCTGTCTGCGTCTGGTCTGGTCTGCGTCGTCTGCGTCTGCGTCTGGTCTGCGTCTGCGTCTGCGTCTGCGTCTGCGTCTGCGTCTGCTGCCTGCGTCTGCGTCTGCTGTCTGGCTGTCTCTGCGTCTGTGTCTGCGTTGCGTCTGTGTCTGTTTCTGTGTCTGCGTGTCTGCGTCTGGTCGTCTGCGTCTGGTCTGTGTCTGCGTCTGTGCGTCTGTCGTCTGCGTCTGTGTCTGCTGTCTGTGTCTGTGTCTGTGTCTGTGTCGTCTGCGTCTGCGTCTGTGTCTGTGTCTGTGTCTGTGTCTGTCGTCTGTGTCTGCGTGTCTGCGTCTGCGTCTGCGTCTGCTCTGTCTGCGTCTGCGTCTGCGTCTGCGTCTGCGTCTGCGTCTGCGTCTGCGTCTGCGTCTGCGTCTGCGTCTGCGTCTGCGTCTGCGTCTGCGTCTGCGTCTGCGCTGCGTCTGCGTCTGCGTCTGCGTCTGCGTCTGTGTCTGCGTCTGCGTCTGTTCGGTCTGCGTCTGCGTCTGCGTCTGCGTCTGCGTCTGCGTCTGCGTCTGCGTCTGCGTCTGCGTCTGCGTCTGCGTCTGCGTCTGCGTCTGCGTCTGTGTCGTGTCTGCGTCTGGTCGTGGTCTGCGTCTGGTCTGCCTGTCGTCTGTGTCTGTCTGGCTGGTCTGTGTCTGTGTCTGTCTTGCTGTCTGTGTCTGTGTCTGGTCTGTCGTCCTGTGTCTGGTCTGCGTCTGTCTCTGTGTCTGTGTCTGTGTCTGTGTCTGTGCCTCGTGTCTGTTGTCTGTGTCTGCTGTCTGTGTCTGTGTCTGTGTCGTTGTGTCTGTGTCTGTGTCTGTCTGTGCTCTGTGTCTGTGTCTGTGCGTTCTGTCTGTGTCTGTGTCTGTGTCTGTGTCTGTGTCAGTTCGTGTCTGTGTCTGTGCTGTGTCTGTGTCTGTGCTTGTGCCTGTGTCTGTTGTCTGTGTCTGTGTCTGGTCCGTGTCTGCGTCTGCTGTCTGCGTCTGCGTCTGCGTCTGCGTCTGCGTCTGCGTGTCTGCGTCTGCGTCTGCGTCTGCGTCTGCGTCTGCGTCTGCGTCTGCGTCTGCGGTCTGCGTCTGCGCTGCTTGCGTCTGCGTCTGCGTGCGTCTGCGTCTGCGTCTGCGTCTGCGTCTGCGTCTGCGCTGCGTCTGCGTCTGTCGTCTGTGTCTGTCGTCTGTGTCTGGTCTGCTTGCGTCTGTGTCTGGTCTGTGTCTGTGTCTGTGTCTGTGTCTGCGTCTGTGTCTGCTGTCTGCTGTCTGTCTGCGTCTGTCGTCTGTGTCTGTGTCTGTGTCTGTGTCTGTGTCTGTGTCTGTGTCTGTGTGTCTGTGTCTGTGTCTGTGTCTGTGTCTGTGTCTGTGTCTGTGTCTGTGTCTGTGTCTGTGTCTGTTGTCTGTGTCTGTGTCTGTGTCTGTGTCTGTGTCTGTGTCTGTGTCTGTGTCTGTGTCTGTGTCTGTGCTGTGCCTGTGCTGTGTCTGTGTCTGTGTGTCTGTGTCTGTGTCTGTCGTGTGTGTCCGTGTCTGTGTCATGTGTCTGTGTCTGTGACTGTGTCTGTGTCTGTGTCTGTGTCTGTCTGTGTCTGGTTATGCGCTGCGTCTGCGTCTGCTCTGCGTCTGTCTGTCTGCGTCTGCGTCTGCGTCTGCGTCTGCGTCTGCGTCTGCGTCTGTCTGCGTCTGCGTCTGCGTCTGCGTCTGCGTCTGCGTCTGCGTCTGCGTCTGCGTCTGCGTCTGCGTCTGCGTCTGCGTCTGCGTCTGCGTCTGCGTCTGCGTCTGCGTCTGCGTCTGCGTCTGGTCTGCGTCTGTGTCTGCGTCTGCGTGTCCGTGCGTCTGCGTCTGTCTGGTCTGCGTCTGTTCTGTGTCTGCGTCTGCGTGCGTGGTTCTGTCGTGCTCGCGTCTGTGTCTGCGTCTGCGTCTGCGTCTGGTCTGTGTCTGTCTGGCGTCCTGTCTGTGTCTGTGTCTGTGTTCTGCTCTGTGTGTCTGTGTCTGTGTCTGTGTCTGGTCTGTTCTGTGCCGTGTGTCTGTGTCTGTTCTGTGTCTGTGTCTGTGTCTGTGTCGTGTCGCTGCGTCTGGTCTGCGCTCTGCGTCTGCGTCTGGTCTGGTCTGCGTCGCGTCTGCGTCTGCGTGTGCGTCTGCGTCTCGTCTGTCTGCGTCTGCGTCTGCGTCTGCGTTGCGTCTGCGTCTGCGTCTGCGTCTGCGTCTGTCTGCGTCTGCGTGCTCTGTCGTCTGCGTCTGCGTCTGCGTCTGCGTCTGCGTCTGCGTCTGCGTCTGCGTCTGCGTCTGCGTCTGCGTCTGCTTCTGCGTCTGCGTCTGCGTCTGCGTCTGCGTCTGCGTCTGCGTCTGCGTCTGCGTCTGCGTCTGCGTCTGCGTCTGCGTCTGCGTCTGTCTGCGTCTGCGTCTGCGTCTGGTCTGCGTCTGCGCTGCGTTGCGTCTGCGTCTGCGCCTGTCTGTGTCTGGTGTTGTTGTCTGTGTCGTGTCTGTCAGGTCTGGTCTGTGTCTGTATCTGTCTGCGTCTGCGTCTGCGTCTGTTGCGTCTGTGTCTGGTCTGGCGTTCTGCGTCAGTTGGTCTGCGTTCTGGCCTGGTCTGCGTCTGTGTTCTGCGTCTGCGTCTGCGTCTGTCTGCTCTGCGTCTGCGTCTCGTCTGCGTCTGCGTCTGCGTCTGCGTCTGCGTCTGCGTCTGCGTCTGCGTCTGCGTCTGCGTCTGCGCCTGCGTCTGCGTCTGCGTTCTTGCGTCTGCGTCTGCTTCTGCGCCTGCGTCTGCGTCTGCGTCTGCGTCTGCGTCTGCGTCTGCGTTGCGTCTGCGTCTGCGTCTGCGTCTGCGTCTGCGTCTGCGTCTGCGTTCTGCGTCTGCGTCTGCGTCTGCGTCTGCGTCTGGCCTGGTCTGTGTCTGGTCTGTGTCTATGTCGTGTGTTTGTCGTGTGTGTCCGTGTCCGTGCCGGTCTTGTCTTTGTCTGTGTCTGTGTCTGAGTCTGTTTCTGTCCTGTGTCTGTTGTCTTGTGTCTGTGTCTGTTCTGTGTCTGTCTGTGTCTGTGCCTGTGTCTGTGTCTGTGCCTTTGTCTCTGTATGTGTCTGTGTCTGTGTATGGGTCCGTGTCTGTGTCAGTGTCTGTGTCTGTGACTGTGTCTGTGTCTGTGCTTGGTCTGTGTTGTGTTGTGCTGTGTCTGTGTCTGCGTGTCTGTTGTCGTCGCGTCTGCGTCTGCTGCGTCTGCGTCTGCGTCTGCGTCTGCGTCTGCTGTCTGCGTTGCGTGTCGGTCTGCGTCTGCGTCTCGTCTGCGTCTGCGTCTGTCGTCTGCGTCTGTCTGCGTCTGCGTCTGCGTCTGCGTCTGCGTCTGCGTCTGCGTCTGCGTCTGTGCTCTGCGTCTGCGTGTCTGCTGTCTGCGTCTGCGTCTGCGTCTGCTTCTGTCGTCTGCGTCTGCGTCTGCGTCTGCGTCTGGTGCGTCTGCGTCTGCGTCTGCGTCTGCGTCTGCGTCTGCGTCTGCGTCTGAGTCTGCGTCTGCGTCTGCGTCTGCGTCTGCGTCTGCGCCTGTGTCTGTGTCTGCTGTCTGTGTCTGTCGCTGTCTGTGTCGTGCGTCTGGTCTGTCTGTGTCTGTGTCTGTGTCGGTCTGTGTCTGCGTCTGCGTCTGCGTCTGTGTCTGCGTCTGCGTCTGCGTCTGCGTGTCTAGTTCTGTCTGCGTCTGCGTCTGCGTCTGCGTCTGCGTCTGGTCTGCGTCTGTCGTCTGTGTCTGTGTCTGTGTCCTGTGTCTGCCTGTCTGCGTCTGTGTCTGCGTGTCTGTCGTCTGCGTCTGCGTCTGCGTCTGCGTCTGGTCTGTCTGCGTCTGCGTCTGCGTCTGCGTCTGCGTGTGCGTCTGCGTCTGCGTCTGCGTCTGTGTCTGCGTCTGCGTCTGCTGTCTGTCTGTGCTGTGTCTGTGTCGTGTCTGTGTCTGTGTCTGTGTCGTGTCTGTGTCTGTGCTCTGTCTGTGTCGTCTGTGTCTGTGTCTGTTGGTCGTGCGTGTCTGTGTCTGTGCGTCTGTGTCTGCGTCTGTGTTGCGTCTGCGTCTGTGTCTGTCTGGTCTGCGTCTGTGTCTGCGTCTGCGTCTGCGTCTGCGTTCTGCGTCTGCGTCTGCGTCTGCGTCTGTGTCTGCGTCTGCGTCTGCGTCTGCGTCTGCGTCTGCGTCTGCGTCTGCGTCTGCGTCTGCGTCTGCGTCTGCGTCTGCGTCTGCGTCTGGTCTGCGTCTGCGTCTGCGTCTGCGTCTGCGTCTGCGTCTGTCTGCGTCTGCGTCTGCGTTCTGCGTCTGCGTCTGCGTCTGCGTCTGCGTCTGCGTCTGCGTCTGCGTCTGCGTCTGCGTCTGTCTGGTCTGCGTCTGCGTCTGCGTCTGTGTCTGTGTCTCTGTGTCTGTGTCGTGTCTGTCGTCTGTGTCTGTGTCTGTGTCCTGTGTCTTGTCTGTCTGTGTCTGTCTGTCTGTCGTGTCTGTGTCATGTCTGGTCTGTGCTCCGTGTCCGTGTCCGCGTCTGTGTCGTCTGTGTCTGTGTCTGTGTTCTGTGTCGTGTGTCTGTGTCTGTGCCTGTGTCTGTGTCTGTGTCTTTGTGTCTGTGTCTGTTCTGTGTCTGTGTCTGTGTCGTGTCTGTGTCTGTGTCGTCTGTCTGTTCTGTGTCTGTGCGTCTGTGTCTGTGTCTGGTCCGTGCGTCTGCGTCTGCGTCTGTGTCTGTGCGTCTGCGTCTGCGTCTGCGTCTGCGTTGCGTCTGCGTCTGCGTCTGCGTCTGTCGTCTGCGTCTGCGTCTGCGTCGCGTCTGCGTCTGCTGTCTGCGTCTGCGTCTGCGTCTGCGTCTGCGTCTGCGTCTGCGTCTGCGTCTGCGTCTGCGTCTGCGTGTCTGCGTCTGCGTCTGCGTCTGCGTCGTGCGTCTGCGTCTGCGTTCTGCGTCTGCGTCTGCGTCTGCGTTGCGTCTGTTCTGGTCTGTTCGTCTCTGGTCGTCTGCGCCTGGTCGTCGTCTGTGTCTGTGTCTGGTTGTGCTGTGTCAGTGCTCTGTCGTCTGTGTCTGTCTGTGTCTGCGTCTGCGTCTGCGTTCTGTGTCTGCGTCTGCGTCTGCGTCTGCTGTCTGCGTCTGCGTCTGGCCTGCGTCTGCGTCTGCGTCTGCGTCTGCGTCTGCGTCTGCGTCTGCGTCTGCGTCTGCGTCTGCGTCTGCGTCTGCGTCTGCGTCTGGTTCTGCGTCTGCGTCTGCGTCTGCTTCTGCGCCTGCGTCTGCGTCTGCGTCTGCGTCTGCGTCTGCGTCTGCGTCTGCGTCTGCGTCTGCGTCTGCGTCTGCGTCTGCGTCTGCGTCTGCGTCTGCGTCTGCGTCTGCGTCTGTGTCCGTGTCCGTGTCCGTGTCCGTGGCTCTGCCTGTGTCTGTGTCTGTGCCTGGTCTGTGTCTGTGTCTGTCTATGTCAGTGTATGTGTTAGTGTCAGTGTAAGTGTCCGTGTCCGCGTCTGTCTTTGTCTGTGTCTGTGTCTGTGTCTGTGCCTGTGTCTGTTTCTGTGTCTGTGTCTGTGTCTGTGTCTGTGTCTGTGTCTGTGTCTGTGTCTGTCTGTGCTTGTGCCTGTGTCTGTGCCTTTGTCTGTGTCTGTGTATGGGTCCGTGTCTGAGTCAGCGTCTGTGTCTGTGACTGTGTCTGTGTCTGTGCTTGTGCCTGAGTGTGTGTCTGTGTCTGTGTCTGTGTCGGTGTATGCGACTGCGTCTGCGTCTGCCTCTGCGTCTGCGTCTGCGTCTGCGTGTGCGTCTGCGTCTGCGTCTGCGTTTGCGTCTGCGTCTGCGTCTGCGTCTGCGTCTGCGCCTGCGTTTGCGTCTGCGTCTGTGTCTGTGTCTGTCTGTGTTTGTGTCTGTGTCAGTGTCTGTGTCTGTGTCTGTGTCTGTGTCAGTCTGTGCTTGTGTCTGTGTCTGTGTCTGTGTCTGTGCCTGTGTTTGTGTCTGTGTCTGTGTCTGTGTCTGTGTCTGCGTCTGTGTCTGTGTATGTGTCTGTGTCTGTGTCTGTCTGTCTTTGTGTCTGTGTCTGTGTCTGTCTTTGTGTCTGTGTCTGTGTCTGTGTCTGTGTCTGTGTCTGTGTCTGTCTTTGTCTGTGTCTGTGTCTGTGTCTGTGTCTGTGTCTGTGTCTGTGTCTGTCTGTGTCTATGTCTGTCTGTGCCTGTGGCTGTGTCTGTGTCTGTGAATCTGTGTCTGTGTCTGTGTCTGTGTATGTGTCCGTGTCTGTGTCAGTGTCTGTGTCTGTGACTGTGTCTGTGTCTGTGCTTGTGACTGTATCTGTGTCGGTGTATGCGACTGCGTCTGCGTCTGCCTCTGCGTCTGCGTCTGCGTCTGCGTCTGCGTCTGCGTCTGCGTCCGCGTCTTTGTCTGCGTCTGCGTCTGCGTCTGCGTCTGCGTCTGCGTCTGCGTCTGCGTCTGCGTCTCGTCTGCGTCTGCGTCTGCGTCTGCGTCTGCGTCTGCGTCTGCGTCTGCGTCTGCGTCTGTGTCTGTGTCTGTGTCTGTGTCCGTGCCCGTGTCCGTGGCTGTGTCTGTGTCTATGTCTGTGCCTGGTCTGTGTCTGTGTCTGTGTCAGTGTATGTGTTAGTGTCAGTGTAAGTGTCCGTGTCCGTGTCCGCGTCTGTGTCTTTGTCTGTGTCTGTTTCTGTGTCTGTTTCTGTGTCTGTGTCTGTCTGTGCTTGTGCCTGTGCCTGTGTCTGTGTCTGTGCCTTTGTCTCTGTATGTGTCTGTGTCTGTGTATGGGTCCGTATCTGTGTCTATGTGTCTGTGTGTGTCTGTGTCTGTCTTGTCTGCTGTCTGTGTCTGTGTCTGTGTCGGTGTATGCGCTGCGTCTGCGTCTGCCTGTCTGCGTCTGCGTCTGCGTCTGCGTCTGCGTGCTGCGTCTGCGTGTCTGCGTCTGCGTCTGCGTCTGCTCTGCGTCTGCGTCTGCGTGCGTTGCGTCTGCGTCTGCGTCTGCGTCTGTCTGCGTCTGCGTCTGCGTCTGCGTCTGTCTGCGTCTGCGTCTGCGTCTGTCTCTGCGTCTGCGTCTGTGTCTGTGCTGTCTTGCGTCTGTGTCTGCTTCTGTGTCTGTTCTGCGTCTGCTGTCTGTTCTGTGTCTGTCTGTCTGTCGTCTGTGTCTGTGTCTGTGTCTTGTCGTCTGCGTCTGTGTCTGTCGTCTGGTCTGTGTCTGTGTCTGTGTCTGGTCTGTGTCTGTTCTGTCGCGTGTCGTCGTGCGTCTGGTCTGCGTCTGTGTCTGTGTCTGTTGCGTTTGTCTGTTGTCGGTCTGCCTGGTCTGTGTCTGGTCTGTCTGCTCTGTGTCTGTTCGCTGCGTCTGCGTCTGCGTCTGCGTCTGCGTCTGGTCTGCGTCTGCGTCTGCGTTAGGTCTGGTCTGCGTCTGCGTCTCCGTCTGCGTCTGCGTCTGCGTCTGCGTCTGCGTCTGCGTCTGCGTCTGCGTCTGCGTCTGCGTCTGCGTCTGCGCCTGCGTCTGCGTCTGCTTCTGCGTCTGCGTCTGCGTCTGCTTCTGCGTCTGCGTCTGCGTCTGCGTCTGCGTCTGCGTCTGCGTCTGCGTCTGCGTCTGCGTCTGCGTCTGCGTCTGCGTCTGTCTGCGTCTGCGTCTGCGTCTGAGTCTGCGTCTGCGCCTGCGTATGCGTCTCCGTCTGCGCCTGTGTCTGTGTCTGTGTATGTGTATGTGACTGTGTCAGTGCCTGTGTCAGTGTCTGTGTCTGTGCCTGTGTCTGTATCTGTGTCTGCGTCTGCGTCTGCGTCTGCGTCTGTGTCTGCGTCTGCGTCTGCGTCTACTTCTGCGTCTGCCTCTGCGTCTGCGTCTGCGCCTGCGTCTGCGTCTGGTTCTGCGTCTGCGTCTGCGTCTGCGTCTGCGTCTGCTTCTGCGCCTGCGTCTGCGTCTGCGTCTGCGTCTGCGTCTGCGTCTGCGTCTGCGTCTGCGTCTGCGTCTGCGCCTGCGTCTGCGTCTGGTTCTGCGTCTGCGTCTGCTTCTGCGCCTGCGTCTGCGTCTGCGTCTGCGTCTGCGTCTGCGTCTGCGTCTGCGTCTGCGTCTGCGTCTGCGTCTGCGTCTGCGTCTGCGTCTGCGTCTGC
>JARFJB010000370.1:880000-925000 GCA_036346205.1 Vesta saturnalis | reverse complement strand
TACTACCACATAAGACAGGTTTACATACAAGTTCTGCCTTAGCACAAATACCCCTATCAAAAGGGAGTTTAGATTTATAAACATGTCCCTAGGGTAGATATTAGAGCATGGTTACACATACAAGAAGCGCACCCTATACGTAAGTCTGTAGCGAGAAATTTACTCGAAACAGGTATATTGTGAGGAACATTTTGAATTAAGGTGGATTGATCTTTGCGACATGAGAAATCCAAGTAAATATATTGGTGTTTAGCAAGAGGGACTAGGCGAGAGCTCTTAAAACGAAGACAGCGTCATCTGTAATTTAAGCATTCATAGATATTTTTTAAGGAAAGTGATCTACAGACGGATAAAGGTAAAGAATTTGTGTCAATCAATGTACCAAACTTTTTCACATAGGTAAGAATCACAGCGTGATTCGTGTTTGCGTATTTGAGTGTATTCGTGTTTGTGTTTTCGTGTTCGCGTTTTTGCATGTTTTCGAGTTAACTTGTTTTCGTGTTTGCGTGTTTGCAAGTTTTCGCGTTAGTTTTCGTGTTTACATGTTTTTGCGTTTGAGTGGTTGCGTTTTTGCCAGTGACTGGGTCTGTGTTTGCGCCTGTGCCTGTGTCTGTATCTGCGGGATGTCCCTGTGTCTGTGTTTACACCTGTGGCTGTGTCTTTGCTAATCGCTTCTATAAGATATCAATAATACGGTTTAACCATTTTCGTTCATATTTAATTAATTTTAGGCTTACCTTACACTATCTGTCATAATTTTAATAACGTTTTTTAGAATAATTGTGCAGCCTCTTTTATAATAAGGTCATCACGAAAAATGAAATATCGCAAGCAAAAACAGTTATCAATGTCAGAATCACGTTTAAACTTCATGTCAGATAGAGATTAATACACATGAATACACGTTAACTTAAAAAATGCCAAGGTCACCCGCTTCTGTAAGATATCTATAATACTGTTTAACCACTTTTGTTCATATTTAGTTAATTTTAGACTTACCTTACGCTATCCATACCCGTCTTACAAGGCTTGGGCCCCTTATTATAATATAAAAAATTCACAAGGCGAACTCCAAGAACAGGTCCGAGGTCAACCTCAAGCTCAAATAGTCAGTCTCAAGGTCAAATGACGTCACAAAAAACAAAATGGTGGCCAACGTGCCTCACTTCTACTGACGAGCCTATTTTTGTATGGAAAATGGTGGGCAAATTTTTGAGCACAGATTATAAATGTTTTTTTTTGTAATTCAATTTTTGAATGTCGTTGTTTCAAAAGACTTTTTTGTAAGACGAGACTTTGATGAAACAGGTGAAGACAGGAAAGGCTGAGAGCAAATGATAAGTGGCTGGTTAAGCGATTGGTTAAAGCGGTCAGTCCTTGCTCTTTTTTAGTATGAGAGCTAATGTTTTTTTTATACTTTTTCATGGTCTGCTATGTCACACACATAAAATTTTCATAAAAATTAATATTTAAATAAGATTCAATGCCAAAAAATCATGTGCAATATATCGTTGTAACTGTTATTAAAAAAGTTATCTATACAGGGTTTAATTTGTTTTCGGCCCATTTAAAAAATAAAATTTGGTGAGGGTATCTCTGAAACGAAACGTCTGATAAAAAATGTTTAAGCATCATCTTTTAGAGCATAAAAGTGGCAACGAGAAAGTGCCTTTTATTTTTTAATGTTTAAAGCTGGTAAAAAAATAAAAACAATTTTAATTAACAGCGCAATTAAGATGTGAAAAACTATTCATGTTAATACTCTGTTTCAGTTAGAGTATGGCGAAGAAGTATGGAAAGAGATTTTGCGAATATCGGATTGCCAATATACGGTGTTCAACACGCATCAAATATATCCCGATTACATAATACCTTCTCTCGCTTCAGCTTGTGCTGAAATTACATCCGATTCATACGACAGCTTTATGAACTTTTTTGGGAGATGTTTTATCCGGTATATGTGTAGATTTGGGTAAAATTCTGAATATGTAGTAAATGTGTTAACACAAGATTTAAATTTTCAGATACGATGTTTCTATTAAAGCCACCGGACGTTTTTTTACAGATTTTTTACAAAATGTAGATAACCTTCATTCACAATTTAGATTTACATACCCAAAAATGAAAAGTCCATCCATGTATTTAACAGAAGTAGATGAAAATGGCTGCAATTTGGTGTATCGAAGTGTACGCGAAGGCTTTAAGGATTATTTAATGGGTAAGTGCTGAACATAATGTATTCGTTTCTTAATTAATACCTATGATAAAAAAGCTATAGTTAATTATAATTAAAATTTAATTAACTGTAAATGTGAAACGCTGCAGACTACTTGGTAATATTTAATATAGAAGCGACAATCTGAAATTTGTGCTATTAAATACTTTATCTTGTACATATTTCTTCAACGGAAAGCTCCTCAAATTGCATTTCGCTGTGAAATAAGGAACATCGGGCTTTAATGTATCTAATTATGTTTCATCTCTTCGAATTATTATATAAAATGTGAAAGCAAATTAATGAAGTATTTTAAGTAGAGTTATAAGACAATAAAGTTTTCTAATCATTATGCAACACTTTCGTTTGA
This sequence comes from Vesta saturnalis, assembly GCA_036346205.1. NCBI lineage: Eukaryota > Metazoa > Arthropoda > Insecta > Coleoptera > Lampyridae > Vesta > Vesta saturnalis. The sequence goes on along the minus strand of JARFJB010000370.1, from coordinate 922,415 downwards.
AAAATAACTAGGAAGTAGGTATGAGAAAATAAGAACTAGTTGAACAATTTCTTATAAACCTCTAAATTGAAAATGCAAATAGGATGGTTCCATTTCAGTTCACGCCATTCGTGTATTTTATAACGATTAGCAATTTATATTTATCCATTTGTGTTTACTTCTATCCTTATTGCTTTAAATATTTTTTGTAGAAAACTCGTAAAACGCAAAACATTGAAATACCATCACGATTATTCTACTATTTAAGTAGAATTAACCTAATCAGTGATTAAACATTGGGACTAGATATAGGCATAACTAAAACGACAAAAATTGCTGATAAAGTTTATTATCAAATTTGGTAAAACTTGATATGGGAACTTTTAACCTTGGGAATTCCCAAGGCCGTCACGTGGAGGACGTAATTTAACCTTGAGATTGACCCCAGGTTTGACCTTGAGACTGACATTGGAATTGTGCATGGGCCTGACCTTGGAGTTGACCTTGGGCTAGCGAAGTTTAGAACCAAAAATGTGTTCAGCGGGAACTTTGAAATGTTCTAATAAGAGGGTCCTAATTTTAACCTGTAAAACAGCTATAAGAACTTGTATTAGGGTTTGCGCCCTCTTGTCGTGGCCCCCTTGGCTGAAATAGTGTTCTAATAACGGGACCCTAATGCTAACTTGTAAGTCAGCTATAAGTACTTGTGTTAGGGTCTGCGCCCTCTTGTCGTAGCCCCCTTGGCTGAAAATAGTATTCTAATAAGGGGACCCTAATGCTAACTTGTAAGACAGCCATAAGCACTTGTGTTAGGGTCTGTGCCCTTTTGTCGTGACCCCCTTGGCTGGAAATAGTATTCTAATAAGGGGGCCCTAATGCTAACTTGTAAAACAGCTATAAGAACTTGTGTTAGGGTCTGCGCCCTCTTGTAGTGGCCCCTTGGCTGGAAATAGCATTCTAATAAGGGGGCCCTAATGCTAACTTGTAAGACAGCCATAAGAACTTGTGTTAGGGTTTGTGCCCTCTTGTAGTGGCCCCTTGGCGCAAAATTTGAATTTGTTTGTAGCGCCATACGGTGGTGTATGGACTAATGAATGTTTTGTGTAATAGAGGTGGCTCCACCTAGCGGCATGGCCCTGCAATCGTTAAGGCAGGGATTTTGAAATAGTGTTTCTGTAATGGAGTTCGATTATCGATAATAAAAAAATTGTTTTAATTATGAGTCGTAATTAAAGGTATTGTTAATAATCAGATAAAGAGGTTTTCAATAATGTATTATAAGTAATAATAATATTTTAAGGATTGCATCTCATGTATCATAAGCATCAGCATCACCATCACCCTCCCGATCTGTTAGATCTTCCTTGTCATCTGACTTCTCGGAATCTGTGTCGTTATTAACTTTGATACCTCTCGCAGACGCATCTTCTTTAACATCTTTCTTCTGTAGCTTCACCTTCTGGGTTTGTTATGCAATCATAATTTATCCTTAAATCCTCAAAATCACGATTGTGGCTTCATAACACGGCTAATTCATTTTAGATTCCTGATGAAATCACAGTTTGAAAGTTACTAATGTAAAACCAATGATGTGTCTGCATTTAGAGTAGACAAATACTTATCTGTAATTATAACATTAAAAAATCTGCACAGGTAATTAATTAAATAAAGTAAATAAATAAAATAATATTTAAAAACAGAAACAATCACTTACCCCGATTTTATAGGTTACGTCATTTTCTTGATTCGTCTGCTGTTACGATTATTCACACATCTTTTGTAGGTAGTTTTCTTTGAACACATAAATTTACACATCCCATTTTAATCTTTCTAACTTTAACAGTAATTGGTCTGTTTGTATCCACATCTGTAATTAACATAAAACCTGTACAGGAAATTAAACAAAGTAAATAAATAAAATAAGAGTTAAAGCCAGAAACAATCAATTACCAGTGCTGAATTGAAAGAACTGCTCGGTAGAGTGACACACGAGTGAATAACTGTTGGTTTTCTGTTCTCTATCGCCCTTTACTTCCAGTGTTTTGTGGACTCCCCGGTTATGTAACCACAATAACAGTCTTTCTCAATTCAAATAGCTCTAACGGGTCTAGGGAAAACTCACTAATTATCTAATTATTTAAAATGTGTGCTGTGTTTGAAATACAAATACAATGCATTGAATTGAATTTTATGAACAACTTTTTTAATTACATCTCATTTCAATTTTAAATCGCTAAGTATTGATCTGGCTTCGAGATTGTAAAAGCAATTTTTCGATTCAAAATACTGTTTTTGATTCAGGTTGAAAAAACAATGGACCAATTTTGATATTAACAAGATAATCAAGATAAAGACAAAATATACAATTGATTTTAAATATGCTGTTAAATTCTCTATAATAATAATGAAACAGTTAATGGGTTTACATAATCACGTAATTACTTTGTCGTTATACAAAAGAGAGTATATATATATATATATATATATATATATATATATTTTATAAATTTTACAATTAAAGGTAACACAAAAAAAAACAAAACATAAAATTCAAATACTACACAAGCGATTTATTTGAGTACAAATCAAATGAGAGAGCGGCAATATATCCGATCACCGGAAAATCTTACGATTGACTGACTATCATCCTCTTGTATTTCTAAATATATGCCAAAATTAGGCGTAGTCAACCGCAACTTTTTCTTTGACCGGTAGCGGCCCTCATAAACCTACAAAGTCAGCATTTCCTAGTTACAATATTCTGACATATTTATGGAATTACATACATCTACAAAATAAACATTTCCTAGTTGGTAACAATATTTCTGACATATTTATGGGGTTACATTGACCCATTAAAAGAAATCGTAAAAATAGTAAAACATCTAATTCGAACAAAACTTAAGCGTTTCCTAGAATTAATTAGTGTTCAATACGAAAATTCAATAATAGTGCTTGTCCTAGTAAAAATTATTATATTGTTTATTTACTGTAAAGTCAACAAAACATCTGGTTTCTAACACGGCCAACCTGACTCTGGCGACGTTCTCGGAGCTTCTCATTCACGTACCTAAAAAAAGACCGTCAGTCATATTGTGTATAGTGGAGACCTCAGCCAACACTTAGCTCTACCACTACCGGGACAGAGACCATCAAACATATCGTGCATAGTGGAGACCGCAGCCACCACTTGGCTCTACCACTACCGGGACAGAGACCATCAAGCATATCGTGCATAGTGGGCACTGCAGCGACCACTTGGCTCTACCACTACCGGTACAGAGACCATCAAGCATCAGAAAGCACCTTACCTACTTAACATCATCGTTCTCCTCCAGAAACTCTAGGATCTCTTTCATGTTGCACGTCAGAGACCACTGTGAGGGCCATGATCTTAGCTGTTCCTTGGCTGCTTTCGTAATTATACTGGTACCAACTTTCTTAAGTTCATACCGACCATTTTCAAGACATTTCACCACCTCGTACGGACCTAAAAACTCATAATCGCTTTTACTGATATGCATCTGTGAATCACGGTGCATTAAAACAAAATTGCCTGGAGTAAGATGTGTGAAATTTTTCCTTTTACGATTACTCTCTTCTACATTTGTCTGGGATAACTTTTGTGAAACTCGCTGCCTGTCTATCTCCCGATTACGAACAGGCGTTAAATCTTCCGAAATATTTTGCAATAGAGCTTATATCAGAGGGGTGGAGCCATTAACCCCTAACAAAAGTTGAAGAGGGGTCATATCCGTAGACTTTTGGACAGTACTATTTAATACCAGCTGTATCTTCCATAAGCCACTCGGCCATTCTAACTTGGTGATAGTTTCGATGCTAAGTAGGTTACGAATTGTTCGCATGTATCTTTCCACTTGTCCATTTCCCCTATGGATATCTGGTGTAACGTAATGCGTTGATGATAACAAGAATGTGTTTGTAATTCTCGTTAGCCATGGGAGAGGGCCCAAACAGTCCATATGCAAGGTGTGGAAGGGTTCTTTTGGCTTTTCCACAGATTTTATGCTGCCTTGCAGTGGCCCTGTTCTTGTTTTCTTGATCGCACATATTACACAATGTTTGATATAACATTTGATGAAGTTTCTCATACGTGGAAACCAAAAGTGCTCAGAAATAGATGCGTACGTCTTTTCGGCACCAATATGACATTGCTCGTCATGAAATATACGAAGCAATCTTAACCGACTTTGTCTTGGGACATACCACTGCAGGTTTACAGTACCGTCTTCCTTAGAACGCTTGTGATACAACATTCCGTCTCTTTCAGTATATTGATTAGAATCGATATCACCCTCGCTAAGCCGTCTGAGTAGGTCTTGGACTTCTTCGTTTCCTTTTTGTTCTATATATGCCCAGTCACGGTGTGCTACTCTCCGAACTATTCCAACAGGGATCCTACTTAAGTAATCTACATGGGGTAGGTTACTTCCTTTTCTATACGATATTTCAAAATCAAAATCCTGCATGTACATCCACCATCGGGCTACACCAGGTATCAGATCCTTCTTGTTAGCTGTAGCCTTGATGGTGTTGCAATCCGTAACTAATCTGAACTTAAGACCCAATAAATAAGTGCGAAAGTGTCTTAATGCCTGTATAATTGCCAGCGTTTCAAGCTCATATGAGTGATACTTACTTTCAATGCCGGTTGTTCTTTTACTAAAATACGCTACTACCTTCGGTTGCGTTCCATGTAATTGGATCAAAATAGCTCCATACCCAATGCTACTTGCGTCGGTATGTAATTCGGTCGGCAGTTCTGGATTGTATACCGTAAGTAAGGGTCTGGATGTCAAATGACCTATTACGTACTATCTTGCTTTTTCTTGCTCCACGCCCCATTCAAACGAGACATCCTGCTTTGTTAATCTCGTTATACATGCGGTTCTGCTGGCAAACTCGGGTACAAACTTTCGGAAGTATCCCGCTAGTTCCATGAATTGCCTAACTTGTTTAACGGGTGTGGGTATAGGCGAGTTGATCAAAGCTACAACTTTAGCTTTACCAGGCCTTATACCGTCACTGGATATTTCTCTTCCTAAATACTCCACAGAAGGTTGCAGAAAACGGCACTTTTGAATGTTAAGGGAAAATCCATTCAAATCTAACGCTTCTAACACTTGTCTAGTATATGCTAAGCCCTCTTCGGGTGTCAAACTAGGGATCAAGACATCGTCCAAATACACTAATGCCACGGTATCCTTCAACTGACCCAGTGCAAGATTGATGGCTCTCTGGAATACAGCGGGTGCATTGGCTAGGCCAAAAGGCATCCTCAGGTACTCAAAATGCCCGTCAGGAGTCACGAAAGCAGTTTTGCGTACGGAATCCTCGTGGATCAGTATCTGATGAAATCCTGACGCCATATCCAAGGATGTGAAAAACCTTGCCTTCCCTAGTCGATCTAATTGATCTTAAATCAAGGGGAGAGGGAATCGGTCTTTAATAGTAACACGGTTAAGTTCTCGAAAGTCCACACATGCGATATGCACCAGATTTCATCCCTGTGAATTCACGAAGTACCCTTTGGAGCGCATCGTGATGTTCGAAGAGTACATCGATGTCATATGGGTTGAAGAAAACACTGTCTGAAATTCGGTTTATTCCGGACAACTCTCTGCGCCGAATTAAGTACGAGCCTTGGTGATTAGTAATTACAAACAATGTTGGGTCCGTAAAAATATTCCGCCCAATAATAACGTCATAGTCAATACACTCATCCGGGACGAAAAAATAGGTTATGTTAACGTCAACGGTTGAAATTGTTGTGCACGCATGGAATTTCCTAGCTTTCAATAGCTGCCTTTGTGAAGAAATTTGACACGTTATGACCGCGCTTAGCACAGAAGGCGCATGAGTCATTGTGAGAACTCGATAAATCAGATTGTTTACTCGAACCAGTCACTTTCGAACGACAGCTTGCCTGAATATGCGCAGTCTTACCGCACTGAAAACATTTGTTTCGCGAGACTACCGAACCGCTTAAATTTCCACCATCGCCGAAGGGATATTTTCTTTTAGTAAAGGGAGCGTTGTTTCCAAACTTACGGGCCTCTAGATCCTTTCGCGGCGGTTTTAGAAAACTTGAAAGGAAAACTAAGAGTGCGGATATAGTAGGACAGTTAGCATTTACTGCTGCATTTCGTACATGGTGTTCACTTATTCCATGGACAACAAGTTTCGTTAGATCACTTTCAGACCAATTCGCTCTAAGATTTCTTAAGGCTGATTTCTCATGAACAGACGTTTCGTAAGTGTTAAGAAGGGAACTGTTCAAAGCTGCCGCTTCCGATAAGCGACCCAAGTTCCTTTTTGGAGGAAAGGCCTCAATAAAATCTTGTCTAAAGGTAACCCAATCCCTTCGGTCGGGATTCCAACATTCATACCATCTTTTGGCACCGTTCAAAAGAAATTGACCCAGTCTAGCTAACGTTTCCACATCTGACCATGCTAATTCATGCTTTATTTCTTCATTTGCTGGATTCGTTTACCTCTGGTCGAAAATATGGTACTTCAACATGTGTTGCAGATTTTTGCGATTGCAGAGTTCTCACCAACTCCACTAGCAACGTTTGAGTAGTATCCTCACGATCCGACTTCGCTTCCATGTTAAAAATTATTTTTTTTTCACTCACACACACTATCACAATTCACCAACAGACCGTGGATTTATCCCACTTCTGATGTTAGAAATTTTACAATTAAAGGTAACACAAAAAAAAACATAAAATTCAAATACTACACGTGCGATTTATTTGAGTACAAATCAAATGAGAGAGCGGCAATATATCCGAGCACCGGAAAATCTTACGATTGACTGACTATCATCCTCTTTTATTTCTAAATATATGCCAAAATTAGGCGTAGTCAACCTCAACGTTTTCCTTGACCGGTAGCGGCCCTCATAAACCTACAAAGTCAGCATTTCCTAGTTACAATATTCTGACATATTTATGAAATTACATACTTCTACAAAGTAAGCATTTTCTAATTAATAACAATATTTCTGACATATTTATGGTATTACATACATCTACAAAACAAATATTTCCTAGTTGGTAACAATATTTCTGACATATTTATGGGGTTACATTGACCCATTATAAGAAATCGTAAAAACAGTAAAACATCTAATTCGAACAAAAGTTAAGCGTTTCCTAAAATTAATTAGTATTCAATACGAAAATACAATAATAGTGCTTGCCCTAGTAAAAATTGTTATATTGTTTATTTACTGTAAAGTCAATAAAACATCTGGTTTCTAACACGGCCAACCTGACTCTGGCGACGTTCTCTACTTTCGTATTTAAACTTACCTTCTAAGTTATATATATATATATATATATATATATATATATATATATATATATATATATATATATATAACTTAGAAGATAAGTTTAAATACGAAAGTTGTCAATTTTTATAAGCTGCATAATCTAAAAATAGTTTGGTTTCTACTGGGTGTAATATAAAAGCGGTACAATATAGAACTTTTGATTTTTAAATAGAACACCCTATATATTATTTTATTTTTCGATTCTCCTTATAATTTTACATCTTTTTTATAAGAATTACTTACAAGCTAAATCTTACAGTTTTTGAGATATTTGCATAGTTAACTAAAAACTGACTTTTTTATGTAATAATTCAAGTAGGCGTATCTCAGTTATTTTTAAAGAAAAAAAAATAATCTTTGGTATATAATTTATTCATACACGAACTTACTTTAATCTATTGTCAAAATTGGATTTCAATATACAGAGTGATCATAAAAATTAATTCAATAACATAAATTTGAAAATGTTATATCTTCATTTTTTTAAATGGCACACCCTATATTTTTTTAATGCCTTGTCTTCGTGTATTAATCGGCTTTCATTTCTATTAAATATGTTCTATACCTATCTCTAATAGTTTCGGAGATATTTAAGTTTGTTGAATTTTTTTCGTTGATAACACTGAAGAAGTGTACAATTAGTCAGTCAAAGCAAGCTATGAATACATAAGAAACTAAAAAACATATTAACTGAAATACAAACACTTAAAATTATAATAAATGATCAATGTGACCACCATTTTGTTGCTGGCAAACATGAAGTCTTTGAATAAACGGGTGATCACAAAACTTAATTCAACAACGTAAATTTGAAAATGCTATATCTTCATTTTTTTAAATAGCACACCCTATATTTTTTAATGCCTTGTCTTGGTCTATTAGTCGGCTTTAATTTTTATTAAATATGTTCTATACCTATCTCTAATAGTTTCGGAGATATTTAAGTTTGTTAAATTTTTTTGGTTGATAACACTGATGAAGAGTAACATTAGTCGGTCAAAGCAAGCTGTGGATACATAAGAAACTAAAAAATATTTATTGAAATACATAAATTGTAATTATAATAAATATTGTATGAAACCACCATTTTTAAGAGATATTTGAGATGTTTTTAAACGATTCATCGTAAAATTAAACAATTTAGTCAAAAGAGCGTAAAACAAAAGATGAACGAAAACAAATGAAGAAATCAAACTTGTCAAACAGTGTTAATATTTGTTTAGTATTGTAGACTTACTTCCTAAATTATAAAATGATTTTTTTGAAAGAAGAACTTGTTAATATGATTTACATCCTTGGTGAAAGCGATAAAAATTGTCTTTTAGCTCATCGAATTTATAAGCAAAAATTTCCAAATGCACGACACCCGCAAGTTTCAGCATATTTGCAAAATTGAAAGAGCGTTTCGAGCAAAGGCAGTATTCATTACGAAGACAATTTTGAACCGCAATTAACGAAGGTAATGAACATTTAGTTCTTAAATCCGTGATTGAAAATCCTCATGTTTCTTGCCGACAATTGAATTAGAAGTTGGAGTTTCAAAAACATCAGTTAATAGAATTATAAACAAATATAAATATCATCCATACCATGTCCAACTTGCACAAGAATTAGACGAGGATGACTTCGTTAATAGATTAAACTTTTGCAATTGGGCCATAAATAAAAATTTAGAAAAACCCAACTATTTTAGCACGATCTTATTTACTGATAAAGCTACTTTCTACAAAAATGGATACGTTAATAGACATAATTTCCATTATTACGATACTGAGAATCCGAGATTTATAATTCCTGTTGATCATCAACACCGTTGGTCACTTAATGTTTGGGCCGGAATTAGTGGGGAAAGAATTATAGGACCATATTTTTTTGAAAACACAGTCAATGGAGATTCATTTTTAAACTTCTTGAGCAACGAATTTGAAACTTTTATTGAAGATTTACCTTTACAAACCCTTAGAAAAATGTAGCTGCAATTAGATGGCGTTCCTCCGCATTTTAGCAGAAACGTTAGAAATTATTTAAATATCCAGTTTCAAAACAAATGGGTTAGAAGAGGAGGGCCGATCTCCTAGCCTGCAAGATCGCCTGACTTGACACAGCTGCACTTTTTTCTTTGGGGTTGGATTAAAGAAAAAGTCTATCAAACTCCTCCAACGACTGTAGATGATATGAAGGCAAGAATTAGAGACATCATTCAAAATATAAATGTTTCCACGTTACGAAAAGTAAATTTGTCGTTTATTCAAAGACTTCATGTTTGCCAGCAACAAAATGGTGGTCACATGGAACATTTATTATAATTTTTAGTGTATGTATTTCAGTTAGTATGTTTTTTAGTTTCTTATGTATTTATAGCTTGCTTTGACCGACTAATTGTACTCTTCTTCAGTGTTATCAACGAAAAAAATTGAACAAACTTAAATATTTCCGAAACTATTAGAGATAGGTATAGAACATATTAAACAGAAATGAAAGCCGATTAATACACGACGACAAGGCATTAAAACAATATAGGGTGTGCCATTTAAAAAAATGAAGATATAGCATTTTCAAATTTATGTTAATGAATTATTTTTTGTGATCACTCTGTATATTGAAATCCAATTTTGACAACAGATTAAAGTAAGCTCATGTATGATTAAATTCCATACCAAAAATTATTTTTTTATCTTTAAAAATAACTGACATACGCCTACTTTGAATTACTACATAAAAATGTCAGTTTTTAGTTAACATTGCAAATATCTCAAAAACTAAGATTTAGCTTGTAAGTAATTCTTACAAAAAAGATGTAAAATTATAAGGAGAATCCAAAAATAAAATAATATATAGGGTGTTCTATTTAAAAATCAAAAGTTCTATATTGTACCGCTTTTAGATCACACCCTGTAGAAACTAAACTATTTTGGGATGATGCAACTTATAAAAATAGACAACTTTCGAATTCAAACTTAATGGCTAAGAAGCCATCGACCGAACACGCACTATTGGGACACCCTGTATATATATATATATATATATATATATATATATACATAAAACACGGATTATATATAAATAACAGGCCATCGGTTACTGGGGCAATATAGGTTAAAGAAAAATTCCTCTTGTAATACAACAAATATTTCCTAACTTTATTGCTACTTCATGAGGGTGCTAAAAGTAAAACAATTGAGATTTAAACCGTTATACCTAAACTGAAATACATACTTATGAGGTATAAACAAGAATCCAATTCATCCCTAACAGTAAAAAGTACAATTATTAAAATTAACAACAATTTTCACAATATTAATAGTAACACACAATGAAAAGTAAACATCTATACTACCTACATATGTGTAACGATTATCAATTGAAGCTCGCACACACGCACAAGCGCACACACACACGCACACACGCACGTACGCACGCACGCACGAAACGACACGAACGCACACGCACGCTCTACGCACGCGTCGCATATCAAGCACGCACAACGAACACACACGCACGCACGAACGCACGCACGCACCACGCACGCCGCACACGCACACACGCACACGCACAGCACGCACGCACGCGCACGCGCGACACACACACGAATATACGGACACTGACACGAACACGGACACAGTCACGCATATGCCCCGCACGTTTGCACTCATACACGCACACGCACACGCACACACCACAGACACACGCATATACTCACGCAAACGGACAGCGCGCGTACACACCACCACAGCACTCATACGCACATGCACACGCGCACGAGGTAGGACACACACTTCGCACAATTTCACACACAGCCGCGCTCCCAGACGCACACGTACAGGCAAACGCAAACATACGCACGCACACGCACTCAGGGCCACACTCTCTATGTGTGTGTGTGTGTGTGTGTGTGTGTGTGTGTGTCGCTGTACGTGTGTGTGTGTGTTGTTGTTGTCTGCATGTGCTGTGTGTGCGTGCGTGTGCGTGGCGTGTTGTGTGTGTGCGTGTGTGCGTGTGTGCGTGTGTGTTGCTGTGGTGTGTGCTGTGGTGTGTGTCGTGTGTCGTGTGTGTGTCGTGTGCGTGTGTGTGTGCGTGTGTGTCGTGTGCTGTGTGCGTGTGTGCGTGTGTGTGTGTGTGTGTGTGTGTGCGTGTGTGTGTGGTGTTGCGTGTGTGCGTGTGTCGTGTGTGTGTGTGCGTGTGCGTGTGGTGTGTCGTGTGTGTTTGCGTGTGTGCGTGTGGTGTGTGTGCTGTGTGCGTGTGTGTCGTGTCGTGTCGCGTGTTTGCGTGTGTGCGTGTGTGCGTGTGCGTGTGTGCGTGCGTGTGCGTGTGCGTGTGCGTGTGCGTGGTGCGTATGTGCTGTGTGTGTAGGTGCGTGTCTGGATGGATGTCGTGGGCGTGTCCGTGTCTGTGCCCGTCTCCGTGTGCCTGTGCGTGTGCGTGTCAATGTGCGTGTTAGTGTGCGCGTGCGTGTGCGTGCGCGTGTGCGTGTGCGTGTGCGTGTGCTTGTGCCTGTGCGTGTGCGTGTGCGTGTGCGTGTGCGTAGGCGTGTGCGTGTGCGTGTGCGTGTGCGTGTGCGTGTGTGTGTTAGTGTGCGTTTGCATGTGCGTGTACGTGTGCGTGTACGTGTGAGGGTGCGTGTGCGTGTGCGTATGCGTGTGCGTGTGTGTGCGTGTGCGTATGCGTGTGCGTGTGCGTGTGTGTGGGTTGTGAGGCGATACATTTTGATAGGTCACATTGTTTTTCTTTTGTTTAAGTCTGAATTCGGTGTTATCTTACTGGTATTGAGTTTATGTGAGGCAAGTCTGAGTTAGTTCGTTGGCTGTATAGGGACGGCCTGAGGATTTTCTTACAGCTGAGGGTAACTGCTTGTCGTAAGATGCGACTAATCAAATGGGTGTGGAAGAAGCGTTATGAACCTTTTCTCCTACTGCTATCAAGACTGTTGTGGGAGAAACTGTGCCTTGTGCCCTAGCTGGGATTTGATTATCGAACGTTATTTTTGGAGTGGTGTTTCTGGTTGTGTTTATTGATGTTAATTGATGTGTAAGCTCTACGTTCATGTTATCAACTTAAGTGCATTTCGTGTAGCATTAGTTGCATATCATATTGGCGTAAAAAATCTCCATATAGCGTCTAAATCAGTTATTTCAATTTTTATACGTCTTCACATCTTTTCCGCGCTTCGAGTCATTTTCGGTCATTGCTCAGGGTTACTTTGAGCGTCCTTCATTCATTGCTTGAACTACGTGTTTTTGAGAAGAAGCCATTTTCGCTTTGTTTAATTTTTTATTTAGAGTGCCACATTTATGTGGTGATTTATTAAATTTATCATTCTGAATTAGAGACACTTACATTTCCGTCAACTAAACTCAACTCAATTTTATTTATACTGTTACCACTTATTTTGCTTTGGGTTTAATTTGATTTTAACGTTCCCTTTACGAGATGATGCAATAGCTTTGCTAATGCGAAGTGGGATTTCAATTACCAAATTACTTTGAATCATACAAAATCAATTCAGTTTGGAGTTTGTAATGATATTGTTATATATTTGGAATTACCGACATATCAATCTGATGTTTACTTCAACTTCCATTAAAATTGCACAATAAATTTAAAATGATGAATAGACAGCATTTCCTTATCTGCTGAAGTTCCAGTGACACTTTACTTTGAACCGTACAAAATCAATTCAGTTTGGAGATTTGTAAATAAATTGTTATATATTTGGAATTACCAGCATATCAATATGATGTTTACTTCAACTTCCATTAAAATTGCACAATAAATGTAAAATGATCATAGACAGCATTTCCTCATCTGCTGAAGTTCCAGTGACACCCAATATGTAAAAGATGTTACTTCAGGTATTTCATATTGTTAATTAATTCACATTATAGTTTAAGGCAGTTAATTAACCCTTTAACGCCGGAGTTTTGATTTTCACGAATATTAGGAAATTGTTTGCACATTTTGCATCCTTGGCACCTTGTGTTTATAGGAAAAATATTTAAAAAAATATCACCGCCCACCAAGTATGAAAAAAATGCTGTGACCATATGGTCACGCCAGGCGCTTATGAGGTACAAAAATAGTATATTTATTATGAAAGGTATAAAAGGTGATTTATTCTTACAAACTTTAAAGTTGAGTTGATATTAGAATTTATTGTGTTACTTCCGTAAGAAAATACATTTTTATTTTTGAGTGTGGTATTTCACAAAACATGAGGTGTACAAACCCACAAGACACTTGATGCACTAAGTCTTCATAACACTTGAACAAGAACTTCCTGCACACCTTCTGCGTTTTTCAGAACATTCTATAAGATGATCACGAACATCTAGACGAACTTCATCTGCCACCCTTGCAAACCTTTTAGTACCACCCAGGGATGGGCGTCCGCCTACCAAGGGTTTTCTACCATACTTGTGCAAAGTAGTTTGACAATTTGTCTTCTAAAATCTAGTTGGCTAATATTAGTTCTCGATTTTCGCATAAACGTCCAAGCATTTTGCACAGAAACATCAATCAACCATGTAAAAATGACCACCACTTTTTCCGCGAATTGCTATTCTGTAGGTGTTTACATTTTGATCCATCCTGTCTGTTCCTCCCATATTTTTATTATAAACAGCAACAATGGATGGTCTATCTACACGTATTTTTTTTCGCCTCTTGTGAATATCGTGCCACTTGTCCAATGGGATGAACACCGTACGCTGTAGAAGCACATGAAACCACTGCATTGTCCCTCCATTTTACAAGAATTATGCCATTGTTTCTGTCAAGCTTATGCTGAATTGTTCCACGGGGCTTATTCTTCATTTCCTTGTCGATTTCAATAGGCAGCTTGACTGGGATAGAAGTATTTAATCATAAATGGGTGAATTATTTATACGACACCCTGTTAAGATTACACTGACACACGAGCGAGGGACATTTATTTACAATTTATTGAAGTTGTGCTTATTAACATACCTATTGTTTTGATACTCATTTAATTAAATTGCCAATTATGTTTGTGCATGTTAATGCTATACTTGTGTTAGATATCTTCACTTGTGTATGTTGCAGTTCCGAATATTGTTGACAACCATGCAAAGGTATTGTATATTGTAATATTTGTGCTTACGATCATTGTAACATTGTATTTTGTGTCTATTTGTTTTTGTCATTTATTACCATATCAAATATTGTGTTAGATGCTTTACGAAGCGATAAATTGTTAGTGGAACTTAGATATCGCCATGTTGTCGAAGCGGAAAAGTTATCACTGGACGAAAAGCGCAAAATATTAAGACATAAATTATATATAGAGAAAATCGATTCAAGTTTATTTGATTCGTACAAGAAAGTTGAAATAAATCAAACAGAAGGATTGGTTTGTTTAAAAGAAAAACTTTTTCATATTCAATCGTTAATTGATTTGTATGCAATTAAACCTACGAAATGTGAGCTTCTCAAATTAAGTACCTACTCGTTTGTTACATATTTTAAAGCGTTTGCATTATACGGTGTTTGACGCTGAACATGTGCTTTTACATGGTCAATTACTTTCACTATGCCATGACAATATTGATTTAATCGATTCAATTAATGACGATATACAGTTAAATAATTATTCACCATACCTTGATCATTCCAACGTTTCTATGTTAAATAGTGACCCAGTTAATACTTCAGTAAGTATTCCTGCTGAGGATTTTTCAAAATTGATTAAGAACTTAAATATTTCTAGGAATTATGTCCCTATGTATAAATTAAACATAAAATTTAATGGTACTGAATAAGAAGTTTTCTCATTTATACAACGGTGTGAGGAATTAATGCTTGCTCGTAATATTTCAAAGTCAAATATGTTATTATCCGGAATAGATCTATTTTCAGGAAGGGTCGTGGTTTCGGGCGATTCGGCCTCAAATTGATTCGTGGGATGAGCTTATTGCTACATTGAAAAGTGACTTTTTACCCGAAGGACATGACGAGGTTTTGTTAAATGAAATTAAAAACACGAAACAGGCTTTTGATGAAACAACCATCTTTATTTCCGAAATGATTAATTTATTTTCTCAATTAGACATTCCTCCTTCTGCGGTTGAAAAACTTAAAATTATAATGAAAAATTTACAGACTTGGTATGCAACGCAATTGGCTCTTGTTAATGTTACCGATATTTTTCATCTTGTTGATTTATGTGAAAAATTACAAAACTCTAAATTTAAATACAATTCAAATTCAGATTACAACCTGAAAACAACTCAAAATCTTTTACTTCGAATCAAAACAATAAACCTAAAATTAATTTTACTGGTGCTAAAGCGAAAATTTCAAATTAAACTCTTAACAATTCTAAGCAATACAGCTAAACCAACAACTTGGTTCAAATGTAATTAGGAAATACCTATCACACCTGTGACAGTGATGTTAATGTTACTTTTTGTTACAAACGTGGTCATTCCGATGTAACTCTTATTAATTATCCTAAGTGCAAATTTTAAAAAAACTTTTGGGAAGTGTTCTGTTAGTCGGCACATTCCTAACAATTTTACAGTGACGGACTCAGAAACGTGTTTGGAAAGAATGGCTAATTGCAGTAAATAAATTTTATGGAACTCCAAATATTTGTTGAAAAAAGGAATGATGAGGTGTATTCGAATAAACCTTTACGTGGAACAGTAAAAGCAGTTTTCTCACAACTTTCTGAGTCCAAAGGAATTTCCCAAATAGCCTTCTTTAAATCTATATCTATAAGTTAAATACCTATCATCTCGTAATTTTTCCAAAATGTCATTTAAAAATGGAAAGGGGTAAGCATCTTTCTTAGTAATTAAATTTAATTTCTTTGCATCGAAGCAGTCTCTAAACTCGCCTGACTTTCGAACTAATTGTTAAACTAATTGTTAAATATGTTGTAAACAATTTTGTCAAAGTTGAAAAATTTATGTTTTAATTTTTCAACTTTGACAAAACTGTTTACAACATCTTTAACAATATTTAACAAATATTACTACTGACGAAGATAACTTTAAGTGTTATCGAAACGTTTAGATTGTATAATTTAAAATACACCATTAAAAAACCCCAAAAAAGATAGGTATTTTATTATGCGTGATAATGGTTCATTAGTTGTTTGAGATTGGTTTACCAAATTTATTCTGATTCACCCAATGCGCAGTGCTACTGCTAAAAGCATTTACCAATATATTGAAAATTATGTGTTTCTAGTTTTCGGTCTACCACAAATTTGTATGGTGGACAACGGCCGTCAGTTTAAGAGTGCATTATTTAAAAATATATTAGATTCTTACAAAGTTCAATCCATTTTGTTTAATGCAAGTTACCATCCCCAAGTAAATTTTGTAGATAGAGTTAATAAAGTAGTAGGTACTGCCATAATATCATACATTAAAGATAATCAGAAGGAATGGGATGCTGAAATTCACTAAATTTTCAGCTTTCTTTTTGGCGTTTGGTCGAACTGCATGTAAAACAAAATATACATGCAGCTTACGAACGAAATTACAAATCTTACAATTTGCGACGTCGTCCATTAAAATTAAACATCGGCGATTTAGTTTAGAAGAAGAATTTTACTTTATCGGATGCGACAAAAAATTATAGTCAAAAGTTAGCTCCAAAATTTATTGAATCAAAAGTTACCGAAGTGTTAGGTCCAACCACGTACCGATTGGCCACTATTAATGATAAACCTTTTAGATTTAAAACCACATTAAATCGAAATTATTTTTATTCAAAGGTATTTTTAAGATTGTTACGTTCTAGTTTTCTTACTTAGATCTTTATTACTTTGATTATTTTTCAAAAGTAATTTGATTTTATTTTGTGCTTATTTCGCACCTTATTTTATTTATATATTATGTGGCCTTGCAAACCACTTATTTTTTGCTACAAATGTTTAGCAGGACTGTTGATATTTAGATCACCTTGTGCAACTTATTTTTCCGATTTTTTGGCACATTAGTTCTCAGGTAAATTATTTTCATTTATTGGATTTACTACTTACTATTGTTACAATAGTAAAAATTGAAATAACCATTCTGAGTTTACCTCTGATCGTTATTTAAAGTGAAATATTCAAACTCTAACCGTTTGTAAGAATACTATAAATGCTTAAATATGTTTTGTTTTGGTTCGAATTATTTTATTTTGGTTACTTAAAATTGTTTCGAAATTCTAACTTTTGATGATTCCTGATTTGTCTGGTGTTCTGCACTTGACGGTGCTTTGTGTGCTTCGGTTAACATCGTGTCAACCTCGTTATCAGTTCACATTCCAACTGTGACTTCCTGATTACAACGCATCAGTACTTTAGGGGGCGGTTATGTATGTGTTCGTAAGAGTGCACAATCCATTCCACTAATATACCATGATTGATTTTGACTCATATACCGAACGTGACTGTGGTAGTTTTGTTTTGATGTACCTAGGGGGCTTAGTTTGAGACCACCAGGGAAGAGTAGTGGAACCGCTCTCTCTTCGGCCTCAATTCTCGCGACTTTATGGTTTGTGTGAAAGAAGTTTGACTCATGCGTGGAGTGACATTTTGGCGTGGTCATTGTTGGTTTCTGTTCGCTTTTACTTTAGCTTCAATTTTTGCTTCACAAACCCCACCAGCTTAAAGTTTATCTTTACTTTATTTAAGGTTTTGGACCCTACAGTTCAACTAGTGTTGTGCGCGGGCTGTAGCGCGTCATTAGCTTCTGATAGTGTATCGAGAGGTGTTTCTTGACCGACATCACCGCATTTTCCATCTTCTTCATACATTTAGGGTTGGATTTTGTTCCAATTGGTCATTTACTTAGAATTTAGATAACACCATTTACATTTTTGCTTGAATTTTAATCAGCTTAAAATTTTTTATATTTCTTCAGATTTTGATAAAATGTTTTTATTAGGTTAGTGTTTGGAATCTCCGCTTTGGTGATCTCTGAGTCCAAATTTTAGGGGGGAGTGTGTAACAAACCTTTTTATGTATGTTTAAAATTTACGTTCATATTGGCAACTCAAGTGCATTTCGTGTAGCATTAGTTGCATATCTTATTGGCGTAAAAAATCACCATATAGTCTTTAAATAAATTATTTCAATTATTATACGTCTGTACATCTTTTCCGCGCTTCGAGTCATTTTCGGTCATTGTGCAGGGTTACTTTGAGGGTCCTTCATTCATTTCTTGAACTACGTGTTTAAGCGAAGCCATTTTCGCTTTGTTTAATTTATTTATTCCACATTTATGGTAAGTTATTAAATTTATCATACTCCATTAGAGGCACATTTCAGGCAACTAAACTCAACTCAATTTTATTTGTACTGTTATCACTTATTTTACTTTGAGTTTAATTTTATTTTAACGTTCCCTTTACAAGATGATGATTGCATCAGCTTTGCTAATGCGAAGTGGGATTTCAATTACCAAATTACTTTGAACCATACAAATTCAATTCAGTTTGGAGGTTTATAAAGAAATTGTTATATATTTGGAATTACCAGAATATCAATCTGATGTTTACTTCAACTTCCATTAAAATCGCACAATAAATTTAAAATGATGAGTAGACAGCATTTCCTTATCTGCTGAAGTTCCAGTGACACTTTACTTTGAACCAAACAAAATCAATTCAGTTCGGAGGTTTGTAAAGAAATTGTTATATATTGGGAATTACCAGCATATCTTGTACGTGTAGGTGTGCGTGTGCGTTTTCGTGTACGTGTGCGTGTGTGCGTGTGCGTGTGCGTGTGCGTGTGGATGTGTGGTTTTCATTTCTCTTGGTGCTATTCAGATTTTGGAAGGAAGTCAGCGGCGGAGAGCAGGGTTTATTAGCAGCTTTTGCAAAGAAATAAAATACCTATATATATATATATATATATATATATATATATATATATATATATATATACAGGGTGATGTAAGTTGATACTTTTTAAACTTTGTATAGAACTAATTAAAATAAACAACTTTTTCAAATAACATTTTTTAATTATCTCAAAAATAAAAGATTTTTAAGTTGATGCTTTTTTTTTAAACTGTGTATAGAACTACTCAAAATAAACAACTTTTTCAAATAACATTTTTTCGTTTTGCTATAGTTGCTGCTGCCTGTTTTATGCTCCCAACTAATTATTCCCGCGTGTTTACCGGTGTTTATAGCCTCACCACGCATATTCGGGTTGTTATGGAACTGCAAACAATCTCTGTGACCGCTGTTAATTTTGTTTTGTTTCTGTTTACACTTTTTGTCAAGCAGAAATGTGTCAATTTGTTGTCAGTTAATCGCGTGTTAAATTTCAGTCAGTTTGTGATTATTGAAAAATAAGAAATGGCTCATGTGTATGAAAATAATGAACTCGTGTACATCATGTTGATTTATCCGATTTATCCGACATCCCGTAGTTTTATAAATCTCGTTCAGAGGGCAAGGGATACTGGTTATTTAAGAGAACATCGTGGAGGGAATGTAGGAAGACCGAGACAACCTGCGAATATGCAGAATGAAGAACAAATTTTGAATATTGTAGAGGATAAGTACTAGAGAAATTCAACGTGAGGTCAGTGTAAGTCAAACAAAGGTGTGGAAAACATTGCGGAAAATCAGTTTTACCCATTTCACGTTCAACTTGTACACGCGGTACTTCCTCAAGACCGTCCCCGTAGAGTTGAGTTCTGTGCATGGCTTTTACAAAATAATGCAGATCATTTGAATTTTACAAGAAAAATTTTGTGCGTGGACGAGGCAATATTCGCCAGAAATGGAATCAACAATTTCCGCAATACTCATGTTTGGCCATTTGAAATACGGAGATCAAGTTTTCAAGAAAGATTTTCCGTAAATGTTTGGGCTGTAATTGTAAATGGAATACTAATTGGTCCGCATATCTTGCCAGACCGTTTAACGGGCGAGAATTATCTGAATTTTTTGGAAAATTATCTACCTAATCTGCTGGAAGAATTGCCATTGGATATAAGGCAAAACATGTGGCTTCTACAAGACGGAGCAACTCCTCATTTTAGACGAGGAGTTCTTGGATTATGCTTTTCCAAACAGGTGGATTGGTCGAAATGGGCCAGTTGCGTGGCCATCTCGCTCACCAGACCTTACACCATGCGATTTTTTTCTGTGGTGTTACATGAAAGCGTTAGTTTTTAAAACACCGGTAAACACGCGGGAAGAATTAATTGGGCGCATAGAACAGGCAGCAGCACCAATTAAAACAAAACGAATTTCGTTATTACGAGCTGTCACCGAACAGTGGTTACATCGCGCACAGCGTTGTGTAGAACAGAATGGTGACAACATTGAACATGTCATTTGAAATAGAACTTGGCTGCTTATTCCTTTAAAACGAAATATCTCTTTTATTTTTGAGTTAATTAAAAAATGTTATTTGAAAAAGTTGTTTATTTTAATTAGTTCTATACACAGCATCAACTTAAAAATCACCCTGTATATATTAGTTATGTTCTATGCAATTTTTGACGCATTATTTAGCGGCAAAATAATTCCTAAGGCAGAATTTAATTATTGGTTCAGTTTTTTCGCAATATCTGAATAATGATTAATTCTACAAGAAAGTGTGTAGACATATTTATTAAAGAAAATTTTATAACATAAGTGTAAACATTAATTAAACAGGATTGAAAACGCTTAAATTGTATTATCGGTATTTTATAGAAGCGGTAATGTTTTTAAGTTACCATCTATTTGTGTATTAACGTCTAACTGTTATCGTCATGAACGTATTAAAAAACAAGTTGTATCCTGAAAAGAATTATTATTGAAACGATTTCATTTCTTTTAAGGTTCACTTAGTGGGTTTGAAAGTTATATGTTGTTCCATACCACATATTTTGGTTTAAAGGCGTTGTGGATTGATTGATGGCTAACTTGTTAAAAGAACCAGTTTCTATGGTTTGAATTTTGGCGTGATTACTACTTGTTGGAGTATACGTTTGCTACCTAGCAGTCAACTGTTAGTTTCTGTATTCGTTGTCTAATAATTTTTTTGCATGTTTTAGTTTCTTAGGAATGTTTTCCTGCTTGTTTCGTTATTTTTTTGGTTTTTAAAGGTAATCCTTGGATCGTATCTTTGTTTGAGGATTGCGTAATGCGTGTTTGGAAGTTGAGTGACTATATGTCTGTCAGCTTACATATTTTTCGCTTGTGGGCATATTTTAATGTTGGTTCCTTTGTTTATTACTACATTTTTGCACGTTTTAGTTTGTTACACGATTAAACCACACTAGCCGTCGTAAAGGCTTGCCAGCGGGTTGCTAACCACAATTGAGACGGGAGGGGGGGAGGTAGATATAATATCTAAAGTAGTTAAAATTTACTTACATACTACTTACTATAACACCATTAAATGACTACGATTAGTCCTTGAAAGTAGTTTTTGGGCGCCATTACAATGTTAAACATAAAATCGCCCAACGTTTAATGAAATTTTAAAGTGTATAAGTTACCAGAAAATTATTGATTGCACCTTGTATACTCGTAAAACCAAAGTAGTAAGACGCTTGCATCCTTTCAAATTTGATAAATATGAACCAATGTTTATAATTGTCATTAATATTCGGAAATAGGTATCACTCAATTTAGAAGATAATAATTAAGTCCTATCTCAATATTAGAAAGAGCGTAACGATATGTGTACATCTGTGTGTAATTTGCAAGTTCGATATTTAAACGTTTGCAAGTATAGTTCACCTTGATTCAAATTGTAGCGTTTATTCTCATAAATATGTCACAAGTTGCCTCGTTACGTTTAAGAAGTTTCTAGGTACATTTATTTATAAGTTAACTTTTAAAATGTTAGATACCGTTTCAAGATGTTCAATTCTGTCAGAAGGGCCGTATTTAAAATGGTGCCACAAGGTTAAAAATGTAAAAATAGCCATTCTGGACCAATTCTGTCAAAAGAGTCTTATTTCATTATGAAACTAGCTTCTAGGTTCTACACGAAATCAAGCGGTAATCCAAAACGCACACAAAAGCAAGATGGCTCAAACAAAATGGGTGAAAGCCTTAGCATGCGGAAAATGGGTTAAAATGATAGAGCAGGGTTCTTAAACAAGATGCAAGACAAAAGATGGTGGAACCAGTTTGAGATATGCAGCATTAAGTGTAGTCCATGAATAACATGGCAGCAAGTAGGGGTTGAAAAACTGGTCCCCAAAGAAAGGTCACAGGCATAAAATGAGGCCTTGAAAGAAGGGATGAATGCCAACCACAAAGAATCCAATTTCTCAGTAATTGCAAAGCTATTCTGATTTCATTACGGGGAAAATCCAGATCCAATAAAAATCTTACAAGGGTCAAGAACAATTAAAATAAAAGGGCCATTAAAAAAACAACGAAAAAGCGAACAAAAGGATAGTTAGTCTTAGGTACGGTTACTGGTAATTAGCAAATCTTTATTGAGTTGCAGTATATTATAAATAAATGTTAAAAAAAATGTTAATCTAACGTTACACTGCTGTCAGTCATTAGTGGTGAGTTAAAATAGTGAAATTGTATTATCCGTAACAGCAAAGGCAAAAGGTGGTTATCAGACTAATTAAGATAATATAGGGCGACGTACACGCCAAAATTAGGAACATTCAAAGTAAAAAAGATGATCAATCTCAAAGCGAGATGAAGGGCAAATATAAAGATATTAAACAGAAGTACGAAGTTGACAATTTCTGCGCTTCACTGATTACGAGGTATCTGGATGTACCACACTCGATCAGTGAGCAGCGAGGTTCTGGAATCTGTCGTTCATTAGTCTAAGTATTTTGCCTTCGATGTAAAGTTGCTAGGGACCACTTACGTAAGATAATTTGAAGTAACTATTGCTGCAAATAAATAGACTGATTTAAAGAAAACAACTCCCCTAATTGCACGTGCGTGCGTGCGTGTGTGGGTGGTGCGTGCGTGTGCGTGTGCGTGTGCGTGTGCGCGTGCGTGTGCGTGTGCGTTGGGGTGGAATGACAGTATAGAGTAAAAATTTTTTTTAGTTAATGAGTTCTTAATAGCATTTAAAACTTGCTATTTACTGTCAATATTAATACCCCAAAGTTTTGTAGTCATAAATTTATATCTTGAGGTACCGCAAATAAGAAATTTTTCCAAAAAAAAGCAGAAATGTTCAAAAATTTTAAGTTATTTTAAAATTCTGATATATCAATTTTTTTGAACTAAAATATTTTTTAAAGGCAATATATACATTCTCTTGTACAAAAATACTTATATAAAGATTGAAAGACACTTTGTATCTTGTAATTTTAACGGAATGTGTTTAAAATCTGGTAATTTTAATTAAAAACCAAAGAAAAGTTAAAAACAATTTTTAAGTACTTAGTGATAAGTGACTATTAAATAATGACAACCTTTCAATGTTGTTTCTTATTTGTTGTAATTTTCTAGGTTTATGAGGTTTAGATAGGTATTCTACAAAAAAAAAAAAACAAACTAAGCTCAAAGATTTACATTTATTCAATACACGTATCTCATTGAATTTTTATACAACACTTTTAGACAAAATCTTTTTTCGTCTCAAATTTTGACATTTTCTTCCTTGACTCAATCCTTGCTTTGACAAACCCATCTCTGGCTTTAGGACCCAAAAACACTAGTGGATGACTCAGTCACAAGCTTTATCACTCTTTCCACTGCTTGTGTGTGACAACGAAAAGGCGAGAAGTCAATCGGAGGCTTGCTGTCATCGTCTTTTACTTCACTAATATATTTTTTCAGCTCCTCTTCAGTAATGTGTTTTGTCATTGGAGGCTCTGATGTAGTTGTTTCCCCCCAATTTATCATGTCATAGTAATCAGCTGCTTGAAAATTTAGCTTAGGGACTACAAACGTCCTTATTTCATTGTTCTGTTCCATTCTTGCTTTAAGAGGCGGTGGAGGCCAAGCTTTCTTATAAGCTTCCTCTTGTCACTTACCATGCATATTAACAGGTTTTCTGGATGAGCATAATATGCGTTTCTTTGGATAACTGGGTCGATAATGTTGAGTTGTTGCTCAGAAAGGTAACGTGAAAACTTTATTAATCTCCAAAGATGTTTGGAGCCATTCACACAAGATGGTTTGAGTTTAATATGAAACCAAATCGGAGCATACACTTTCACAACATATTCTGTTATGAGAAAGATTTTCTGTTCCAACATACTACCGGAGGGTTCTACTTGCTAATGTCAGCTATCGAGAGTGAGCCAATTTTCCTGGTTTCTTAAGGCTAGATCTGAAGTGCATATGCCATTTGCGATTGATCTGCACATATCGAGTAAATACGTTTGGTCAGTACGTAAATCTCCTTTCATATCAAGGTTAGGAAGATTGTTTTCAATGGGAGAAACTACTGCAAGCTCATTACAGTTTTCAAGCGTTTTGCCTAAAACCCCTCCAAATTCATTTGGGCCTTTTGTTTTTCCATCCAATGCACGAAATAGATGCCACAAAGACAACTCATTTGCGTGAAACAAACAAATAAGCCAATGCAATGACCGATTCGTTTCTTTTTCCAACAAAGTAATCACCCCTTATTAGCTCCAGTGTTAGCAACTGTTCCATCACAGCCAATAGCTGTTATTTTTGATAAGTCCAGATGATCGTTATCATTAAAGTATGCTTTTATGGATTCTTTAATAACTTCACTGGTCCCAGAGGCAGGTGTTCTCGCTCTTCGAATTTTCATCCTATCTATTACATTACTTTGATCTTCTTCTGTAATCATTCCAACATCTTTTAGGACAGTACTTGCAATGGCAGCAGCAACCCTATTTGAAACTCCAGTTCGGCCACAGATAAAAGCTACCGTTGGTAATTCAACGCGTCTTATTTTGCTTTTGGTGGAAAATTTTTCTTGATTGCAAGTGTAAGTTATCAGCATGTCTTCATCAGAACTTTGATGAAGATCTGATTGAGTTGAAATTTCCTCTTTGTTGGCAGCTTCATCAAGTAGCTTCTGTTTGTATTTTAACTCTTGTTGGACCACCTTCAGTTTCTCTCTTATCTTTGTAACAAAACCTGTGAAATGGATTTATCAACTTTACTGATACTCATTTTTCTCGTATTTCTCTGATTGATCAGAAAATCTTGTTCAAGCTTTCTTGTCTTGTCTTTTTCACATTTACATTCCGATATAACCTTACACTTAGAAGCTGCCACATCAAAGATACGATTGCTTTCATTTAAAAATGACTACCATTGAATCGTATTTGTGGGAACCTTTGCTACTTTTTGATCTTAAAATATTTCTGTATTTATTATGAGAGGCGTTTACCATTTGTATCATTCGAGTGTGAGACACTACAGGAATTGATGCTTTTAACCAAATGGTTTCAACTAATCTCAACCAAAACATTTAATATTTCAGTCACCGTAGGTTCTTTTGATGTTGCTTCTGGTTTAAATTGATGTCGAATATGAATGTAATATTTCATAATATCATAATTGGTAGATATAACTCACTCAGTTCCTTAGGGTGTCCAAAAATGACATTCAAACTTCTGTCTAGTCTGCACTGATTTCGACACAGTTCCCATGATTGCATTAGTCTTAGTTTATTAAACCAAGAAACTATTTAATCTTGACATTCAACACATTCAAACAAACGCAAAATGAACTAGGTAATAAACAGCACAAAACACTTGCATTGCAACTCCAAACTACAAGTATTCACTGACAAGTGACAAAACAAAACAAGTTGGCACCTTCCCCCTCCAGTGCCGCCACCCACCCACAACCACCCACCATTGTCAACTGCTCTACTTCTACCCACCATTGTCAACTGTTCTGCTTCTGCCAGTTCTGTTGTTTATATCTTGTGATGTTAATCTCCTTTACCTGTCATATTTATTTATAGAACTGCATTGATTTCATGACATTTTTAAAATTAAAATAATCTATAAAGAGTTGTAATTTCTAGCTAATTTTATAAAATGTTTAAGATGTAATTATAAGTGTTTCGTTGCAATATCATAAATAAATACTATCAAAAAGGTAAAATTGGTTAAATTTTAATTATCAAACAAAATTTTTTTATATAAATATATATTTTTAAGACCACAAAATTTTTTGAAAAATTATACTAAAATAGACAACTTTACTCCTTTTGCGGCACCTCTTAATATATTTTGAATGCAATAAAATTTTAACACTGTCATTACAACCCCTAAAGACAACTTCTTATTACTATTAGAAATTAAAATTCAAAAAATCATTTTTTCATTCTACCCTAGTGTGCGTGTGCGTGTGCGTGTGCGCGTTTGTGTGCGTTTGTGTGCGTTTGTGTGCGTTTGTGTGCGTTTGTGTGCGTTTGTGTGCGTTTGTGTGCGTTGTGTGCGTTTGCGTGCGTTTGTGTGCGTTTGTGTTTGTGTGCGTTTGTGTGCGTTTGTGTGCGTTTGTGTGCGTTTGTGTGCGTTTGTGTGCGTTTGTGTGCGTTTGTGTGCGTTTGTGTGCGTTTGTGTGCGTTTGTGTGCGCGTGTGTGCGCGTGTGTGCGCGTGTGTGCGCGTGTGTGCGCGTGTGTGCGCGTGTGTGCGCGTGTGTGCGCGTGTGTGCGCGTGTGTGCGCGTGTGCGCGTGTGTGCGCGTGTGTGCGCGTGTGTGCGTGTGTGCGCGTGTGTGCGCGTGTGTGCGCGTGTGTGCGGTGTGTGTGCGGTGTGTGTGTGTGTGTGTGTGTGTGTGTGTGTGTGTGTGTGTGTGTGTAGCTTTCTTGTGTTAAGGAATATTCAAAATCTGACTTCAGACTCTGAAAGAGGAACAAAATATAATAGGGGCAAATGGTCAAATCGGGGGTCACCCATCCAAGTACTAACCGCTCCCGACGTTGCTTAACTTCGGTGATCGTAAAATTATTAATATAGATATGATATACAATTTTCGATATTTTTAAAGAAGCGGGCGGGTTTTGAATTTTTTAAAGTTAGCATCTAGATGCCTATTAACCTTGATCTGGCATGAAGTTTTAAACGTCTTATTAATTTTATTAAATACATAAATAAAAAGTTTACCTCGAGTAGAATTTGAACCTACGACTTGTACTTTGCTAGAGTACCGAGCTAAATTAATTTTTTAAACGTCTGTTGGACATAGATGATTGTCTTTTTTAAGAATAAAGTTTAAAATTATTAGTTTGTATTTGTACTCCAATTTTGTTCAGGTTGGCAATGCTAGAAGAGCGTTTTCTGCTTGTTCATACTGCTCTTTCATACTACTCTTTCAGTTTTGAAGATATCGAACTGTGGTTTTTTGCATTCGTTTCTGTATTTTGTGGCGGTGTACAACTGTCAACGAATTTCAAACGGGGTCGAGATGGGAGCAAATTTAGTTCTAGTAAGAGGACCTTCTGACAATTAACTAGTCTCGTAGACCACTTCTCGGCTTTCGGCTTTCTCTCTATGATATCCTATGTACCGCAGGTTGGATTGGGTAGCTTATAGATAAACCTTCCCTCATTGAAGGAGAAATATGTGTAGTACATTATTTTAAACTAATTTTTCACCGGAAAATGTGAATTTGATGAAAATTATTCTCCTAACTCCCAACCGCGGCCCCTCCCCTCTCTCGGGCAAAGGAAATTTTTGCAAAATATCAAGCATTCGTCCGTAAGCTGAGGATTGTATCTCAGTAATGGAGATTCGGAAGTGGGTATACATAATGGGGATTTCATGCATTTATGCACCAATTTCGCATTACGCATTACCTCTATGCCCAAGAAGTGAATTTTATGGATTTTCAGTGTCACGTGTATTTTAGTCCCAACTTGTTGAGACCACGTCGAACGCATTTTTTTTTGCCAAAGAAATAAATTCTATGTAGTTTCGGTGACCACGTGGTACTAAATTCCGCAGTCATTTTATCTTGGAGTAACATTTCTGATGAGTGACTGTGCAAAAACCTCATTTATCGATCAATTGTCTTGAGAGAAATGCGCAAGTGCACTCGGAAAGAGGTAACGCATTTTAAAATTGTTGAAGCAATAAAAATTAAATGTTGGACTATAATGCAAACTTAACGGTTTTATTTCTTTTATAAGAACACCTGCTTCAGCTTAAAACCCAACGATATCCTAGCCACCGTTTTTCCCAAATTTTTCACTGTCTAGTTTTTAAAGTTTTGAAGCTACCGAAAATCGAGATGCGGTTTAAAAAATGTCAAATGTCAATAAATGATCAAGTAATTGACCAGATTATGAATCATTTTTCTGATCTGAAAATTGAATGTCTGTAGATTCGATTATCGCCCGAGTGATTGCGTTAGGGCAAGGTTTAACAGCAACAAACATCAGATTCGAGATGGCAGAAAATTACGCGATAACATTAACGTATGTCTCAAAAGTTTTGGCACAAAATATTATATTCAGTTTTACAAACAACAAATGTGTTTTATTTAAACTTTTAGATACCAGACATAATTAATAGACCTATAATTAACAATTTTCTACGAACATCTCACACACAGTCTTCGGCGGCCGTAATATCTATCTCCGAATTTTTCTGTAAATCCTCCGTCTTAACAGTTCTTCATTTTCGGCTTGCCATCCTCCATCATTAACTTTTCTTGCTCAAAAGTGGCTAAAATTCTTGTATTGTGCGGGCCTGAGGTAGATTAGGCGGGTTGTCGTTTCGTGATAGGAATGATATATTATAAACGTTGACCTAGTTCTGAGCTTCCCTGGCGTAATGGCATGATTCTAAGTCTGGCCAAACATTATATTGTTTTCAACATGATATTCATTAAAGAAATTATTCAGTTTGAGGAGACAATTCTGAATATAACGCTGACTATCCAGTGCTTCCCCTCTTATACGCCCCACATAAGGCCTCGATAGAAAACTTTATCAGCGAATATTGCCTTTTTTTTATATTTAACATTCTCTGGGCAGTTTTCTGTTATCGGTATAGAAGCAATCATAACCCTTAATTTATGAGTCACTTAGAGTGAAATATTTTTCATCATCAATCATAATGTTGGCAAAATGTATCCGCATTAATGTTCGACAACATCGTGGTAAATGATCTGGGGTATATTTTGGATATTTTCTTCTTTTTCAATATTCTTGACCATTCTTAACCAACTCCCTCCAAACTGTATCCGTAGAAGTTCTATACTCCCTTACTAATTTCCTGGCTGACATTCCATCTCTATTTTTTGCTCTTTTTACTAACCTGTCTGCTCTGGCGTGGGTAAAAAATCTGGGTCTTCCACTTTTTGGGAGATTTATACATGTTGTACCTTGTTCACAATCCGCTATTATGCGATAAATAGTTCTGCGGGAAATACTTTAATTTTCGAATTGTTTCACGCTTAGGCATTTCCCAACTAGAAATGTAAATACGTTTACAAAGTTCTAGTTTGTAAGCCATTTTAGTACAACTAATTTCTGAAACTGAACTGAAAACAAACAATCAGAGAATTTTTGTTTCCAAAGCCAACCTAATATTTTATCATTCTCGTGTATCTTACACCCATTGGATTTTGTGTCAAAACTTTTGAGACGTACGTTATTGTTATCTATTGTTTGTCCACATTTTCGAATGGGAGCAGTTTGACGTTTTCGCGATTATCAAACTCGTATGTTATGTGTCATTAAACAAACAATAAGGGTATTTAAATTCTCATTGATAAACCAATAGTAAATGAATTAAGTGATAATTGTCTCGTTGGCAATTAACACTGGTGAATTATCGATTGTGTTTTTGTTCCATACCTACAGTAAAACACCATATTTCAAATCAAAAAGCAATTTAAACATTTAGACACTTGTCCGACATCACTATGGATACAAAAAGTGTTACAATTGCAGTTAACGCGTTGAGTTTCATTATGAATTAATATTTTATTTTCTTCAAAATAAAACCCCGCTATTTCATATTTAGCTAAAGTCCATTTTAGTAAGATCTGGGGATCTAGCAGGCCAAGCAACAGGCCTTCCCTCCAAATCCAACATTCTGGATATCTAGCATTTAAAAAGTTATTATCGGACCTGAATGATGTACTGGGGCCCCATCATGAAGAAACCACATTTCTTCTTGCGTGTCCTGTGGCACTGGACGCAACAAATTAGGTAGATGGTTTTGCAGAAAGTCTAAGTATACTTCCCTGTTACTCGTTGATCAAAAAATATGGTCCAATTACAAGATTACGACAACACCTCCCAAACATTTAAAGACCATCTAGTTTGAGAAGTATATCTTACAAAATGTGGATTTTTGGTAGAATAGTAATGAAAATTGTGTCTGTTTACACTTCCGTTTCTGTGAAATGTGGCCTCATCTGTAAATAAAATCAAATGAACAAAATTTCTTTGTTGGTTTATTTTGTTTTGAGCCCATTGACAAAATTCCAGTCGTCTTTGATAATCTTCAGGAACCAACTCCTGAAGTAGTTGAATGTGATAGGGGTGCATTTTTTGAGACTTCAATATCCGCTGTACCGTATGTCGTTCAACACCAACCTGCTGAGAAATGGGTCGTTTTCCAATATATGGATTTTCAGTAACTGTTAATAGTACATTTAATTGATTTTCCTCAGTCTGTGCACGTTTTTCCCTAGTATTTTTTTCATATAACACATTGCCAGTTCTTTCAAAACGCTCCAAAAGCTTTTTAAATGCACTTCTTTCAGGTTGCCGTCTCTCTGGAAACCGTTGTTTGTACAGTCTTCTTGCTAAGAGCGTATTCTTATCACTAGCTCCCAAAACAAAAATCATATCAACCATCTCGGCTTGCGAAAAATTCATTATTTACAATTTTAATTCAAGTTTTAAATCAATTTGCTATAAAATACACTAATGCATCACACAAATTATCAACTGACAATAAATAATGACGTTTCTGATGATCTCTATTATTTTTATTTGCCATGCCTCGCCGTCACGGCCAACTAACAACAAAACTTGAAAGCCGTATAGCCTTTTTACAATAAGAAAATGTTAAATTGTCATTATTTCAAAAACTACAATTTTTGGACTTTATACAAAGTCACCCTTATGTTTAATGCTAAATAAGATAGAATTAAAAAAATAGGGGGTTTCCATTTAAAAAAAATGACTTTATATGTTTTTTGAATCTACTTTTTATTGTCCATTTTTGATCACCCTGTATAAATGTATTACAAAAATATCAATACATCCCATTAGAGTAGGTCCCCATTTCCAAGGAAACCAACCATAACTAATTGATAAAGGCTATGTTTTGGCCTGCAAACGTCATTTTTGACAAAAATTTGAAATTTGTCAAAAACGGTTAGACTTAGGTATATGACATTATACATAAAATGTGTCTAAAATTGTATGTAGAATCTAAATATGAAATAATATATAGGGTTTTCTATTTAAAAAAAATTTAAATCACTTTTAAACTTTTATGATCTACCCTGTATAATTAAAAACAACCCTGAAATTCACAAAGCACATAAAATGAAATTAGTGCATTTATATTACTGATATAAATACAAGAATATACGGGATCCCTTGTGGAGACTGTGACCGAACGTATACAGGTCAAACAAACAGACAACCACTGGTTTGTCTGTTTGTTTGACCTGGAAGAGCACCCATTAACAGTTACGAAAAACACCAAAATCTCACCTTTAGCACACGTTGAATTGACATCACACAATATCTAACCTTCATTATACTAAGAGAAAAACAAACCCAACACTAGCACCAGAAGCAATACGTGGTTGTCAACATTAAACAAAAAGCGCCAACCAATAATAAAAACTATGATAAACGCCCATAAAACTGTGAAACGGAAAAAAGAAAGTAAAGCAGCGATATCAGAGATAGTGAAAGTCATAATTATCCAGGAACGATAACAGAGATCAATTCAATTCGAATAACGCGAAGCAGAACATGACCTGATAAACGGAAATACAATAATCGTATATAGATATATATATATATATATATATATATATATATATATATATATATATATATATATATGGAACGATAACAGAGATCAATTCAATTCGAATAACGCGAAGCAGAACATGGACCTGGAAGAAACGGAAATACATATATAATCGTATATATATATATATATATATATATATATATATATATATATATATATATATATATATATATATATATATATTACTATTATCCCTAGGGACTAATCAGACAGTTATTGTAGCGTGAACATTTTACGTAAGTTACTCGGAGTCGTGTTCTAGTATATTAAATCGAGTAAATTGTTTTGTGTATGCAAGTACACGCCGATGTTACTAGTGTTATTTTTCTTCATTACGGTGCGAGTTCTTAAACGTAAAGGCTCTTGGCCGTAGTGGTCACTAACATGGACTACTTAGTAATCGAAGCACTAGATTCGCTGATTATTTCAAAGCCGAAATAGACAATCAATTTAGGGTTTGATGTTTTGTCGGAGCAACAATTCAGTGCTATTGGTTATTTACAAGTGCAAATGATTTAGTTACTGTATGTTTTATTGGTCCAATCGATCGTTGTGCTTGGCATTTTGTGTATCATGCTTATCATTTAAAAATGTAAGTCAGAGACTAATAGAAAACCTATACATGCTACATTTACCTAATGTTTATTGATATAAATTTAGTAGTTTAATTTGTGTTTGCACCACATGCATTTTGCTTTCTGTTCTAGTTATTTATTTAATAGTACGTTGACAGCAATCACTGTCAAATTTAAGCGTTAGCCACACGAAGTTTCAGATTTAATTTAGAACTTCGAACTGTAAAGTAGGTAATGGGACGCGTACAGGCTGTTACACAAAGTGTGTATTGGATTTTCTTACATTTCTCAACCTTATCTTTTGTGTTTACTGTTTTATGTGGAAAAGATATTATGCTTTAATTTGAATTAACCAAAAGCTGTTGATTTCTTAAGGCTTTTAAATTGTTTTCATACTTTGCTTATGTTCAGCTGCTTATTTATAAGAGTGATTTGTGAGTTCATTGTTCTAATCTGTATCAAGATCAACGTGAATCTTTATATCATTTAAATACACCATTCCTGTCGCAGGACAAATGGGTTCTTTGGGTATTTAGACCGCTTATGGTGGTAAATGTTATCTTATGTTTCTTTACTGAAATTCGGTGTCCTTCAGCGAGTTTTCCAATACGTCATTAATGTATGTAGGTAGACCCAACGTTCTAGATTGTTTCTTTCTCATTTTGAGTCATGTTGACATACGAAATAGTAACATGAATAATTTGTTGGAACTGGCTAAACAAATTTATGACGAGCATCGTCTTTTTCGCTGAATTACCAATACCCGATTTATAACCTTTACTTCATTTTGTTTCTTACGTATGTCACGTAGGGTGGATACCGCAGACTTTATAGTTTATGTATGTTACTGATAAAATCATTGATAAGATACGGAAGTTTAGAGGGAACTCTCTGCAAAAGCAGGTGTTACCGAGAATTTGAAATAGTTTAGTCCGCCAGAGACTGTTTTTAGAGTAGTATTTGTTGGTATTGCAAGACCTATTATGTTAATAGCGTTTGAATTAAGATTTTACAAAGAAAGATTTAAAGATTTTCCTTCGTTTATACTTTTCCCATGCACTCGAGATAAGCCTAACGCATAGCTAGTATTTTTGGAGTATTTGTATGCCGGCATATGTTTTTATGTTACACTAATTTTTTTGTTCCAGTATTGTCCGGTTTTTTTTTAATTCTCATAAAGTGTGACATCTTGCTATAAGCCCATTGGTTGTCTACGTTCTTTGTTTTGTTGGAATCTGCGTTTTATTTCAACATTGGTGATGACCTGTGTTTCATTTCAGTTGCGAATTTTTTTTTAAATTGTGGCAGTCGTTCTAATTTCACCTTTGTACATTTTTGTTTTAATAATTGTGCTCCTGAACAGGCTAAGTTTAGCCTACCGTGCTAAAACACTCAGGAACACTTAGGAGGATCGACAGCGGGAAATTGAATTGCCAAGAGATGTCTATGAACGGGTAGCTTAAATTTTGTCGTATCATAAATGAGAGAAAAACAGGAACTGGGAGATCATTCTCGAGTTTAGAAGCGATGTAGAAGAATGTGGATTGCGCTCGTTTGGCACAAGTGGAAATTTGTAATTCATATTGATGATGTGAATGAGCGAATCGAGTAGCAAAAGTGGCGGAGATCAAAGAATACAATTCAGCAGCAATAGCCATTGTAATACCGGTAATACGAAGAAAGAGCTGAGACCATTCCTGTAAATTAAAGATGGGTTTGGGCTTTACACAGAAGAAAAAGTTGTCGGGAAGTAAACTACTGCTTAGATCTGTACAAAAAGCATATTTTACGAGCAGCTGCTTTAGTAGCAGACAGAAGATGCTCAATCCATAATAGATTTGAAGATACTATTATGCCTAACATAGAATTAGAGTCTGAAAACTTAAGATCTAAGTCATTTATACTTACAACAGGAAAAGATCGTTCTTTTTTGGCGGACACAAGGCAACACTGGGTTTTATTAGCATTAAACTTAACTAGATTATTATTTCCGCATTCAAGGTACGTGGAATGTCTTTGTTGATTGCCATTGCACTTTTAATGTCTTGATTTAAGAGGGAAGGTGGATTACCGTTATGAGTACACTGAGATGAACTACAATGAAGGGTGCCGTCGTCAGTAAAGCAATGGAACAGTTTCTTATTGAATAAATAAGATCATTCACGTATAACAGAAAAAGTGTAGGCACTATAACTGATCCCTGTGGCACGCCCGCGTTAATTCCAGGTTCTTTTAAAAAGAAGCCATAAATTACGACACGTATTCGTCTGTTATAAAGGAAGCTAGCACCCCAGTTGAAGAGGGTATCATTTAACCCAAACGCGGTGAGTTTGGCAAGCAAGCTTGGTCAAATGCCTACAACTGTTTCACCGGATTGTTCTATTGTATTATTCCAAACTTGGGTCACATATGAAAGAAGATCACCTGTTGAACCTCTGTCTAAAACCATATTGGTGGTCACTAAGGAGATCGTTAGTTTCAAGGAAAAAGAGCAGTTGCTGGTTGGTGGATTTTTTGTGAATAGGTTGAACCTATGCTTACTCTATGATTATGTAAATTCCCAGAAGACATTGAAATCGAATACAGTTTAAATAGGACTGGTACTAGTTCGAGAGAACATTTATTTACGACAATAGCTAGCATAAGGTGCGGGCCAATCGCCTTGTTGAGATCAACCTTACTGGAAATCGATTCTAGGAGCTTATAACGAAAATAAATTGGTTTCATAGCGTATAAAGAAAAAGTTGACATGGGGCACATATTTTCCAGAATCATTAATACACGAGGTCGATGAAAATAAATCCACAAAAAAATTGGTTTTGTCTATAGAATCAGCAACTACAGATCCGTCAAAGGATGTGATGAGAGGAAATGAAAACGTTTTTACTGATAGCTTTAGCTAAATATGAAAATTTGCGAATGCTCAAAGGAGTATCTCGTTCATTTTCGTTGTTCAAAGAAATTTTTAGCTTTAGTGATAACACTTTTGCAGGTATTTTTAGCACCAACGTAGTCTGCATAACTCTCAACCGATTTATATTTAGTATAAGATTTATTTTTCAAAATTATTACATCATCACAAGCCTTATTGAACCAGGATTGGGAACGAGAATGACCTATGTGATTTTATTTTTTTGGGAATGTATAACTCTATGGGGATAGTTTCAGATACTGAAAGAGTTTAGATTTACTACAAAGCACATTGTTTTTAGGTAAAACCTCTAACAGTTAGTAATGAATATACGTATAGTCATTCACATTCACCACATTATAACTATGAATAATCTGATGTGACCACCACATGACGTACTTAGCTGATGTCATGTTGCGTTAGCGGTAAATACCTAGAGGAACAAGACTAGACAATATTCGTTTTACACCTCACATCTAAGATCGCGTTGGTCATTTCGAGAACGATTATTTCTTACTTATATTCACCAAATTAATTTAAAAATTATAAATGTGCAGAAATTTAAATGTAACTCTCTATTTAGAAAGGTATTGTAAGTTCTTTAATGTAATTGGACATAACGTAAAGCACCAAAATTATATTTCTGGTAACCTTGATATTTTATGGTTTTAAGATTTACATATGCACTTAATGATTTTGTACAAAATATTGTACATTCGGCAGATGAGTTTATAACAAATGATGAATTAATTATACATTACTACGTATTTTAACAGGTGTGTAAAG
Organism: Vesta saturnalis; assembly: GCA_036346205.1. Taxonomy (NCBI): domain Eukaryota; kingdom Metazoa; phylum Arthropoda; class Insecta; order Coleoptera; family Lampyridae; genus Vesta; species Vesta saturnalis. The sequence goes on along the minus strand of JARFJB010000370.1, from coordinate 885,884 downwards.
TAAAGAAATAGATAAGCAAACCATTTGATTTTTAATTTTTTATAGAGTTTGATTTTTATTTACAACCTTGTTTGGTCGATAGTTTCCGTGTACATTCGAAACACATCATACAGTGATATGCACGGAAGATATTTCGATTTATTTAATTTTTAAAGCCATCTACTAAAAACCTTTTTAAGAAAACAGGTATAAAACAAAATCATCTTAAAAATTCGTGCTATGCTTTTTGACATTTTGACGGAGAGGTAAGTGTTTGCCGCATATTCACAAAATGTAGGGGTCGTATAAAATTATTCGTATAAAATTATTTTAAGGGTTGATTATCGCCCTACAAATTCTTTCATAAATGTAACTTATGTACCTAGAGGATATTTCATTGTTCTCTGTAAATTAACGATTTTTGAAATATACACTGTAAGGTTATTTTGACTCATCGTGTATATGCAGTATTTTGATAAGCTTTTTCGGAGAGTTGTAAGTGAATTTAAAAGTAAATTCAATAAGGCTACGTTTTTCTTACTTTCCGTGTTGGATTTTATTTTATTTGTGTGTTCAGCAACGCATATATATATATCGGCTGCAATAACCCAAAGGGGGATAAATTATATATAGACAGAATAGTGATTTTCTTCAAGAAATAAAAAAAAGTGCGAAAGCAGATTTGAAAATAACACAGCAAATGTTTTGTTGAGAGTGTTCAGTAGTAGAGCGTGCGATGAAAATAACAAAAAGAAAGTAACCCTTTAAGTAACGGAATTAAAAGTTTGTAAATTTAGTTAAGACATTGGTGATCATCAATGACATTGAATGAAGTACATGTGTACAATCGTTAGTAAAATAAACTCAATTGTACAAAGGAAATAAGAATTCCATTACACAAGTGGAAGTAAACATTCTTTATTGTGCTAACCGCGAGTGTACAGCCGAATGCATTAACGGATACGGCTGTATGTGTTTTGTGTCAAGTGTATTTGCAAATTTAAAAATTATTCCTGAAAGCAGACTATATGGACTTCACTATACCCCGGATAAAGGATTAATTAAAATAAATTGTAAGAACTAGTTTTAGGTTTTGTTTAACAGATACAAGTACGATTTTCTTTTAGGTTCATTTTTGCTTATTGGGTTAACAATTTATTATTAAAGAAAAATGGATAATGGAACTTTATCTATTTTAATATGTTTAGTATAAGTTTTGGGGAGATTTTTAGTCTATAATAACTGATTTTTGTGGTGTTTTATTTAAGCCACATATTTGTACATATTTACATTTGAAAATTGGTCAATATATATTAATTATTTATTTTTGTTGTTTATTTGTGTCAGTTGAGATAAAATTAACCTGTGTAAATTTACCTAACGGGTTATATCTTTTGATAATTGAAATTTACCTTTGAATATTTTTGAGCTTAATGACTGATTTTATTATTTATTTTTATTTTTATTTATTTTATTTTTACTAAGTATAAATTACAGATTTGAACTATTAAAATTTAAATCTATTGAATGTCTAAATACGATTTTGAAAGATGAAATATTAATAAAATATAAAGATATTATCTATGATGAAAGCACTATTTTAAATTTTTTCAGCTACAAACTAACATTTTGTTGAGATAGCGATTATCAAACCGACTTTTTATTTTAATTCTTTTCTAAATTGAGTATTGTTTGGAGTGGAAGAAAAACTCAAAACCAAAATTCTCAATTATTTTTATTTATGTATTAGTGTATATAAAAATAATTGAGAATTTTGGTTTTCAGTTTTTCATCCACTCCATATCTACTTCTCAATTTTTGAGTTATGGATTTATCTCATTATGAGTATTGTTTATTTAATTCAAAGTTTTATAACAGTTAAAAATATAAATTTATAGGTATACAAGGGATACTTAAACACTATCCAAATTAACGGTTTGTGACTTAGAGTTTGCATATTCACGGGGTGTGTTCTATAACTTTACGACGATCCGCTGCAATCATGTCTTCCACACTCAGATAAGGTTAATTTAACATCCCGCTTAAGACTATTTATTGCAGAAAAATTTAAGATTGTGGTGGCACCTAGAGACAATTTTTCCTGGACTGAGCTTTGTGAATTGTAGATTTATGGTAAGTGTAATGTGTTTGAAACTACCTTTCAATCATTTCACTCCTTATACCGACCCCGCCCATTTCCACTGTAGCTCGCTTGGAAACCCGCTTACTTCGCTAAGCCTGCACGACGCCTAGTGCGGTTTGGACGTGTAACAACACGAAATGTGCACCGCCTTTGAACTAGCTTTGTATTTTAGCGAAAATCTGACAAAACCGTGATACTTTGGTCATAACACTAAATATAGAATTTCAATAAAATCCGATGCATATTTATTATCATGGCTGCAGTCACACAGGCACGCGGGCATAACGGGCACACACACACACACACACACACACATACTCGCACACACACACACACACACGCACACACGCATACATAGACAAAGACTTGAACATTGTCTGTATGGTCTAATAATGTTGAAACCCTATAAATTTGTTTGAATACTCAACATCGATTTTTCTCATAAAAGCAATAGTTTACTTGATTTCCCGCAAGAGAAAGTCAAAATTTAGATAAGCGAGTAGATTTCCTGTTCGCATATGTAGGTTCTTTATGTGAAGTTTTATTTAACACATTATCAGTCACTACTTTTATTATTATAATAAAAAAAAGTTAATATCAAAAAGATCTTAAAATTATTTAAGTTAAGAGATATTTAAACTTTTATTTTTTAGGTCAATTGCAACAAGTGGCAAAGGAATACTTCCATTTAGAAGTGAAGACAAGAGTAACGGACACAAGAATATCTCAAAGTAACAATCGGTCTGTGCACGTAATAACTCTACACTTAGAGTTTGATAACAGCATGTATGTAAGTATCTCTTTGTACTTTCATAAAAACGTTTAATGAGGTATATAAAAAATAATAATAATAAAAGCGTTATGGGTTATACACAAAACTGACATTTAAACTCAAAATTTAGAGATTGTTTCGACTAAAAAGAAACATCCAGTCACATTTTAGACCTCCACCTTCTTTACAGCTCTCAGCTAAGGTTGATATTAATTTTTAAATGACTCTAGCCATCAAAAGTCACATGCTTAAAAAAATCAGTGATAGCGCACTCCTACCATAATATACTGTTTCCGAACTACATAAACCCCAAATCGATAAAAATATTTTTGAATCTGCATTGAAAGTAAGATTTATATTGGAATATTTCTACAAATGTCATTTACAGGAAATTTATGAAGCCTCTTTAATCGATTGTAGTTTCTACAAGTTCATACTATTAAACCTGCATAGAATAGTTTATACATTATTATTTAAGCTTTTAGTGCTTGTCTCAGTATTTAATTTGTTAGTTATACATATTTAGCACAAAAAAAAATTATTATGTAGGTTCCGCCGCTTAATTGCAAATTTGATGTAAATAAGTAAAAATTTGGTTTTTAGGAATTTAAATAAAGCATTGTAAATATAGGCAACATAAATAATGTATTTGCGAAAAGCAAGATTGAATGTAAAATACGATTTCTCAGAAAATGTAGTATGTTACCATAACCATTGAATTTGTTATAAACTCAATATCATATAAGCCGATTTGTGATCATTTAATTTTACATACCTACCTTCATATGATTCATAACCATAGGCTTTATTTTCCGCGAAGTTTACCGCGTCTTGATTTTTTTTTACAAATAATACAAGAAAGAATTCCCTGTACTTTCGATACAAAAAAATTGTTCAAAAGTGTTTTCTTTTTATTAATTCCTTTAAGATTACAACAATTTTTAATTAAAAATATATATCTTTTTGAGTAATACTCATGTGTTTAAAAGCAAATTTTATAAGCTTTATACGTATCAATAACAGTTGCAGACCAGTTTTCAGTTTGATAGAATAATTTTTATTGCAAGAGGAACTAGGTGAATGCTAATGTATATATATATATATATATATATATATATATATATATATATATATATATATATATATATATATATATATATATATAACAGGGTCCTTCATTTTAGCTCCCATCTTTTCTAGCTTAGTTACTATTTAACTCAAAGTTTTAATATTTTGCACACTTTACTGAGCCCATGATGTGGATATGTTTTTTAAATGACATACCTACATAACCCTAAAATTGTATAGAAATCGGTTAGATAACATCGACAAAAAAAAATAAAATTTTTAAAAATCAGCTTACGCCATTGGTTTTAAAAATGGTTATAAATATAAATAGTGGCTCGTTTTCAGATCATAAGCCAAGAACACATTAAGTAAGGTTTAACAATCAAGCTGTTAAATCAATCTATTATCTTCAGTGTATGACATTTGTTGCTATTGTAAGATCTTGTTTTAAGTGGTTTGCTTCTGGTTTGCCTTTTATGATGAATTAAGGCACGGAAGAGCTTGTGGATATGATTTTTATATTGGGAGAGTCCCAAAAGAACTGTTTTTTGGCGAGTCGGTTTTATGCAGAGCGTTGTCCAGGACGACGGCATCCGAACAAGCGTAGTCAGCAGAATTTATTGGAGAGATTCACGCAAACGGGTAAAGAAGAATACCTCAAACCAGATCGAAATAAACTGGTTCGAACAGAAGAAAAGGAATTGGATGTGCTACTACAGGTTACGCCAAATCCGTCCATTAGTCAGAAGGTAGTGGCTGATGCAGTAGATATTAGTGAACGTACTGTTCAACGTGTTTTAAAAGACAATGGGTTTCATGCGTATCACATTCAGTTTTACCAAGAAGACTTTGACAAAACCAGTGGTGTAAAGCTGATTTTTTTAACATTTTATTCTTTTTCGTCGATGTTATTCAACCGATTTCTATACAATTTTAGTGATATGTAGACAATCTTGGAAGTCAATTAAATCTGCAAAAAATATAAAATATGTAATTTAAAAAAATATGCCATTATAACGTCACACTTTTTTGGACCACCCTGTACAGTCAATCACATTTTTTCTAAAATGCTCCCTAGGTCACAGATAAAATGTGCAAAATATTAAAACTTTAAGTTAAATAATAACTAAGGTACAAAATACGGGAGCTGAAATGAAGGACCCTGTGTATATATATATATATATATATATATATATATATCATATATATATATATATATATATATATATATATATATATATATATATATATATATGTATGGGGTATTTTATATGTTTGAAATATTCAGCTGTTCTAGAAATATTTAATAAAAACAAAAAACTGATCCTAATAACTCCCCCCTACGAGACATCCAGGCAGGCCGATCTTGACGAGCTAATAAGTGAATTTAGCAGTAGAAAAAAGTCGATTGTATAACATTCTATACCTACATATTATGTATACGTAGGTTGAAAATTAAAAACAGATATTTCGCTTATCTTTCAAGATAACTATGGACTGTTTCATATCATTTTAAAGCAAATTTAGCTCCCTTTCGAATAAAGTAAGAATATGCGTACGTTATACCAGCAATATGAGGAATGTTTTCAATATCCGGAAAAACCGGAAGTAGTGTTTTCATCGGGATAATATGATTGCATTAGCTCAAATGAACAAAGTTTATTTCCAAAACCCCAAGTTTGTAACCAAAATAGTTAGAAAGCTATAACAATATCAATATTAAATATTTGAAAATTTATATCTCCTATACCAGTAGCTTCAGGAGACGCAGCTTAGTTGAGAGAATTTTGAATAAATCAATTTCGAGCTTGAGCGCTTAAATGTAGGCAAATTTATACCATAATTTAATACGTAAAGAAATCTCTTTAACGGACCTTTATTTAACTACGCTTGTCTATCTCCAATTCCTTTATATCTTGAAC
>JARFJB010000370.1:685000-875000 GCA_036346205.1 Vesta saturnalis | reverse complement strand
TTTGGGGTATATCGCTAATTTTTAAGGTTGTGAAACGCAATGTCCGTTTGAAACCTACAAAAGTCAACAAACTTCACATTTTTTCATTACATTACAAAAAAAAAACAAAACTGCGAACTGGAACATTTTCCTTGATGTCTAAGCAACTTTTGAGCTTAGACCATTTTGCCCATAATGAATTAGGTCTGAATCTAACACACAGTTGATTCATGTAAGCTAACAGAACATCTGTGGCCCCAATCACACCATTTTTCTTCTAAAAAAACAAAAAGAAACTGTGTGAGAAGGCAACGCCTCGTTTACCATAATTTGCACTATTTTACTATTTGAAAAATTAAGACTTTTAACAAAATTTAGTTTTTCTTAGTCCGGATTCAAAAATTTTTTTAAACTTTTAAGTTCATAATCCATTTACAACCCTAATGTGTGTTACAAAAAACCAGATAGTCAAGTACAATTCACAATTGATAAGATTCACTTATAGTTTGCGTAACTGCAAGTAAAACAAATTTTACAAAAGAAAGCTTATTTAGCGCAATTAACAAAATAATATGTATTTTTGTAATAATCTCATTAATTTCCTGTTTTCTAGTGCGATTGTTTTTCGAATTCTGTTTTAAATATAAAACAAAATTACCCCTCCGATTTTGGTTGAAATTGTAGTGTATCTCGTTTGCGAACAAAGATAGGAAGATGCGGTTTTCGCAACACTGTTCTACTTTTTTGTGAAATGAAAGATACCACAAACAGAATTGTCACAGTCCTATTAATATTTGAGACACAAAAAGATGCACATTTTAAGTACCCCTCGTAACTGCTTTGCCTTGTAATTTATCGAAATGTTGAAAGGTGGGTTATATATAGAATTTTCCGTAGAATTTAGTGGCGTGCATAGTTTTCCCCACAAAAAGTCAGTTTCTTCGCAATAAACCAAAGTTTCGTTTTTTTTAAATGGAACACCCTGTAATTTTTTTTATTATATAATAGAGTTTACTCTCAGCTTTCAAAAAATATGTCACTTCTTTTGCATTATTAACCTCAAAAATTAACATTACGTTAATTTAACATTTTGATGATGACTGTGTAACAAAAGGGAATCTTCCACCCACGATAACATTTCTGTGTTTTTTTTTATTTCATGGTGGGTGACGAACGCTAATAAATTTATGGTGCCTAATTTGTATTATTTTGTTATGCGTTTGTATAAACGGTTGAATACTCCTTTTCTTTAAAGATCAATCTCGTCGAAATTATGTGACAAATGCGTTTTGAGCACGCCAATTATTTGTAAAAAATGAAAGTAACCATTTATTATTTGGAACATTTAAATCAATATATTTTAATAGAGCTCATCGTGAGCTAGTTAGTTTCACCGTTAATAGATAACCTTAGTGGTAAGGTTGTGAAGTTTGTGTTGACAATTCGATGATTATTTATTTAATCACATTACATATATTTAGGTTATTCTACTTGTTTTTTTTATGTGAACCTATTATTACACAGCATCTGATGACACGCATTTTTAGTGTTTATCGTATTTCTGGTAAATTGCTTATTAAATTAACGTCATTACATTGTGTTTAGTTTAAATGACACAATTACGGCCGAATGTTTTTCATGTGATTATTTAGTTACAGCATAACATTTATAGCATAACATTTATAGGACGATAAATCACTGCATTATTTTCTTTTATGATTTGAGTATAATTAATTCCGGTTTGCCGAATTTTCATTTCAAGTGGTTGGCTACAGAATTAAAGTGTTTTTTCTTGTTGAAGTGAAATTACTTCAAGAGGCGAATTTTCTAGTAACAATAGATTACTGTTTTTTTTTACCAAATTAATGATTGATTATTTTTCGGCACGCAATTATTTTAGTTAAGCCTGCAAATATTTTTGAAGCGTTTGAGGTTAACGAGATCTATTGGTCCCAGTGCCGCCTGCGAAGATTACGTTTAAATTATCGAGTTATTTGAGTATTCTGAGCAAGCTGCCAACTGAGTAATTAAGCACTATCCTGTTGTGCGCAAAATTTAGTACACCGAATCCATCCCGACGCGGGCTAGTCGAGCAAAAAGCAAAGTTTTTCTGTTATGTCGTTTTACTGCCAGTTTATACCGTAACATACCCCGTATCTATATGTTGCTTTGTCGTATTCTGTGTCATATTTTATCTTGTTAGAGCCCTTTCTGCTTCGATGCGTTTACGAAGTACCTAATCATATCGAAATCTGCTAATTATGTATCAAACTGACCGACATTACACATTTAATTAAATTTTAGAAACTAAATCTTTAAATTTATATTTTCAACATATGACTTTAATAAAATACTTTTTTTGGGTTCTTTAATGGTGTGTTTGTATATTAAAGTTATACAATCTAAACTTTTCAATAACACTGACAGTTACCTGCGTCAGTAGTAATAATATCTATCAAAACAGTTTCAATATCTTTAACAATTTTAATAGATAGTATTACTACTGACGAAGATAACTGTATGTGTTATTGAAACGTTTAGATTGTATAACTTTAATATACAAATACACCATTAAAAAAACCCAAAAAAGATAAGTATTTTAACGTGTAATAATGGTGAAAGTTTACCTTTTCATATTACTTTAATACATTTCATAGATAAATGATCACATGAAGAAAACTTCTAATATACAGACAACTCAATTAAGCCCGTTTCCATGTGAAATACTGCTAAACCTGTTTCCTTTTGGCATATTAATTAATTCGTCAATGGAAATTGTTGGAGTGGGAGATAAATTAGCAGAAGTATGGGGCAATCGAGAAAAAATTACAGGGGCTTTAATAACAACCTACTTTCGTTTGAGAAGGCCTAAAGGTGTATCATTTACATGGAAAAATGTAAGATTAAAAACCTAATTAATTTGTTGTTTTATTATATATCTTTTTAATTTAGCTGTACTACTTGAGATCAGTTTTATTTTCGCTGGAATTTTTATGTGGTACTGTTGAGAGCATCACAGATTCATCAATTCGAGACAACCGTGACAATAAAGAAAGCGTACAAAAGCAAGATGTGCAATCATCGATCTGTAAATACAAAGCGACGGAAATTTCTGTAAGATTTCATCAATTACGAAGAGATAGTAAGCAGGGATTGAAAAACATATTACTAAAAGGCCAAATGAAGTATATCAAGGATATTAATGTGATCATATTCTTGTGCAGTCCAATGTAAGTAACTTTCATTTTTATTATTACATAAAATGTATTCTTTAAACTCATAACTCTTTTGTAAAATTGATTTTGATTTGTTATAGAATTATTTGTGTTAATTTTGAACTTTTACAGTGATGTAATTTCCATACAATACTTTGGTAATGTTAAAGTTAACAGTTAATGTTAGCGTTCCGTAACCCTGTATGTTTGATTTCGTACAACTTGTTATATAACAATGTAAATTTACATAACATTTCAATGTATTGTTTGCGATCAATGCTTAAGATAAATTTTAATCCTTAGTAACATAATCAAAATATCATGAGGCTACAAAAACGTATAATATAAAGAGTAATGTAGAGATCCCAAGGGAAATTGTAGTCTGTTACACGTCCAAACCGCACTAGGCGTCGTGTAGACTTACCGAAATAAGCGGGTTGCCAAGCTAGTTACAGTAGAAATGGGCGTGGTCGATATAAGGAGTAAGATGATTGAAAAGTAGTTTCAAATCCCTTACACTTACCATAAATCTACAACTCACAAAGCTCAGTCCGGGAAAAATTGTCTCTAGGCGCCACCACAATCTTAAATTTTGCTAAAATAAACAGTCTTGGGCTGGATGGTAAATTAATCCTATCTGACTGTGGAAGATAGGATTGCAGCCTACTCAGTAAAATCATTCCCCATTCAAATTCAATCACACTTCAAAATAAATTGATCCAAAAGCTTAAGAAAAATTCTAAAATACATGAGTCGTCGTGAACTTACTGAACACACCCTATACAAATGAAAATTCCCAAATCGTAAGATGTTAATTTGAATACTTTTTAAGTATCCTTCGTATACCTGTAAATTTAAATTTCTAACTGTTATAAATCTTTGAATTAAATAAACATTCCCAATTCAGAACATTCTAAATAAAATAAACGAAATCGGTTGAACAATGAATTGTTATCTCAAAAAAAATGTTCATTAATTGCTGAATAATTCAAACATAGAGCGGTTAGTGCTTGTATCGTCAATAATATCGTTATATTTTATTACTACTTTATCTTTAAAATCGTATTTAGACACTCATTAATAGGTTTAAACTTTTATACTTCAAAACTATAATTCATGTTGAATAAATAAAAAATAAGTACTTTGTTAGTAGTGTTCTGCATTAATATTTCAAAGCTAAAATGACATATTGTGATCGATCTGGCTCATTACACAATTTCAAGTCGATCCTTAAATTCGAAAATATAGAGACTAATTTCATATATCAGAAGGTGTAATCAGTTAGGCACACAATTGACACGAATAAACGACAAAATAAAATAAACAGTGGATATACAGGCATGGAAAAATATTATTGCGCGTCTGATTTATAATAATCCAGAAACCCAATAAGCATTATATGAGTGTGAGAGAGGCATAACTTTACCGATGTTGCCACGTACATATTTGCATGTAGGCACAAAATATAAACTACTTAGGTCTCCTTCAATCTAGGTTCAACATTTCTAACGAAACCAAAGCAATTAAGATGATGTTGAAAAGTCGCGTGTTCTTTGAAACTATTAAGTAAGTACTTTACACTTAAATATTAAATGATAATACCTCAAACATCTAAGTTTATTGTAATTGCGAATTTATGACATGGTTCGGTTACTACTCATGAGAAGAACCAAGAAGAAACTTAAGAGAGCTACAAACGAGAACATTAACATTTACATTGATAGTATAACTTAGCTTAACGTTTAACTTTAGCATTATAACTCTTATACAACAGCGTGATTTAAAAAAAACCACCAAACACATAAATACGTTAAGACTTAAATTGCCCAATTCCTAAAACTAAAAACAACAAAATAATTAAATTTCGATTACCTTTTTCTTTTCTTTGAATGAACTGTAATTAATGCAACAACAAAAAAAGATAATCATACTAGTTTTGGTTCAATAAAATTTAAATCTAATTTTTACGTATTACATTAATTAATCCTTTTTCGGCGCGGTAGTTGTAGTCCATATGATCTGCTTCGGTAATCCTTTTTTTTAATTCTTAGATGCACTATGCACAAAACACAAGAGGTAGCCGGATATTCGCCCTACGCGCTCGGCTGTAATACTCACTAATGCAGTGTCTATGGTTTGTTCACTCGCATACCGGGTATAGGGGCTCTTTAGCCTGACATCACATCACCTTATACTGTGATGTTTGCCCTTCAAAACGTTTACCATAATGGAAAAATGGTTACTTCCATATCTAACATATAAAAATGAATCGCCAAATGGGTTGCTAAGCGCAAAATTCGAGAACGGCTGGACCAATTTAGCCAATTTTTTTTCGAGTAATGGTTGAAGTCTGAGGAAGGTTTTTATGAAGAGAAAAATTGGTAAAATCTCCCGGAAAAACGTGATAACCTAATTTATTGTAACACGGCGACGGGTACGGCTAGTAGGTACACATTAAAGTTCTTATTTGCTTTCATACAATCAATTTGGTATTGCTAATGACTGTGCACATTCAATGTCAATGATAATCACCAACAATTTAACTAAGTTTTATAAAATTTTCTTTCGGTAGCATAAATGGTTACCTTCGGTTCTCTTTATAATAATATTAGGTCACGCATCCCACAATTGAACACTAATAACAAAATATTTGCTGTGTTAACTTCTAATCTGCCTAAGCACTTTTTATTTCTTGAAGAAAATCACTAATGTTTTTTCTCTCAATATATTACATTATTTAATTGTAAATGTCTATACGATTTATCCCCTTAGGAATTAATGCAGTCGCTATACATGCCCTGCGAAAACTGTAATTTTCACAAATACACTGTAACACTAACCATTCTGATGGTTATAAGCGCGCGACCTGTACTCAGAGTAAAACCATTAACTAACTAACCAACCCTTCAAATTTGGGCACTCGCTTATATACCTTCTGCCCGCCATATTGCCAATACGTCATAATAAATTCGCCCTAAGATCAAAATTCACTTATCCCAATTGAGTATTTCGTGCGTTTCTTTGCCGTGTCGAAGGTTCCAACGTGGTAGAAGACGCTAACGATGCGAAATAAACGTAGCCATCTTTAATTACTTTGTAAATTCACTAAAAACCTTCCGAAGAAATCATCAATTGCAATTACATTCACTCTGTAGATTAACCAGATTATCTCTCAACTTTCTATGCAAATCTCGCATGTGGGCGAATTCTATTTTCGCACAATCTAACGAACTCCCTCACATTCTATCAACTTCATTCTTGAACATGCATTAAATTACATATTACAAAAATTTCTACAAACAACAATATGCATACATATTCCTTACTGCACGTTAATAAAATATCAATATATCATAAACTCACTCACTCATACGTCTATAACCATTTCTTTAGTCCAAATTCCTCCATACACAATAGCAAAAAGACCAGTAGTTTTACCAGTGCCGTATCAATAAAAATTTACTCAAAACATTATTTCTCAACCAAATTTAACGCTTTCAACACGATAATCTTTCTACATCATTGAAATATTCCTTCACACGATAACCAAAGCCTCACTAAATTCCACTGGCGTATCAATTACACTAACTTACATTACGCATACACAGAAAAAAATTCTCTCCATGCAAACGCACTTCTACTACATTCAGAACACGTTACATACGTTATCAAAATACTACACATACACATCACTTACAAGCCTAAAATTTTGGTACTTAATTATGTACATTCTAAGAAGATCAAATTTGTCCTTTATGTGTTGGTCACTGCTGTATTTATTATAGAAATTTTTAATCTGGGTAGAAACCACTAACATCGTAGATATGACTAATTTTGTCGTGTGGCTTTCTTTTCTATGTTCTACTGTAACTGTTGGATTCACTCCCCGAATTAAGACACAATAGGACAGAATAGAAATTTACACGAAAACTTGTTATCTATGTATAACAGTATGAAGATTGAAAAATCTGGAACACTGGAACTGTGGCAGGATCTGTAACAATCAAAATACACCTACGTACTACACAAAACACCGAACGCGTTTCGATAGCTACGCTATCATCATCAGCGGTCGACTAGGTCTAGGTTTTAATTTTGTGTGGTACGTGGGTGTATTTTGATTGTTAGTATGAAGATTCTTTGGAGTTTTATGTACCAGAATTCTTTTACTGTCAGTTTAGGGTAAAAGGGGACTTTGACTTTGATTTTTTATATTTAGCTGAATGAGAAATGGGAGAGGTTTAAGACTTAACACCATTTGGACCACGGAGTAACTTAAATTATATATATATATATATATATATATATATATATATATATATATATATATATATATATATATATATATATATATATATATATATATATATATATATATATATTCATAAATGTTTTATATATGGTAATTACAGTGAATAAATATTTATTTTTCTGCTTTTTAAATTTAAGGTGAAAGGAGTGTAATTTAAATTTGGCAAGAGGAGAGATCTGCAAGCTTAACTGTCGGTCTTTCAGAAGATTGCACGAGACGCTATAATTTCTGTTCACAATTATACAGTATATTTAAATTCAATTAATAATTTATTTCGTATTTATATCAAGGCGGGGTTAATATAAAACTTTATAACTCTGTAGTTTATACGAGACTCCATGTCGCGGTTTTCACAAAACTGTCTCTTTACAATTTTCCTTTTTACCTCGAAAACTTAAAGTTGCTGTGAGGCCACTTTGATCCAACGATAATTGTTCGGATAGCTCGTAATTGGCATTGTAGCTTTTCTTGTATTTCTGCTTTGGAATTTGCAGTATTTCATTTTTTATGAATGATATGAAATCTGTTAACCATTTTTATTTTTATAAATTTGAAAAATAATTTAGATTTGAAATTAATTTAATTGTTCGTGTTTCAAAATTCAATATTTTTATATCAGTTTATTAAATTTAAAATGTATTCTAACATAAGGTTAATTTTTGGCTTCGTTATACTCGTTACCCCTTTGGGAAGCAAAGGTTGGCTTGATATGGCAAGTTTAAACCACTTATAAGTAAAATTTATATTGAAAATTGAAAAAATTTTGTTAATAAGTAAAAATCTTCTTTGTTGTTAATTTTTTATCCTAATTTATTATTAATTTATTAATCCTGTTAATTTATCATGATTATTATCAACTTTTCCGACTGTTCTAATTTATTTGTTTGTACAGGGTGTCCCAACGATAGAGTAAAGTAAGTTTATGCTTAACTAGAATTATTTGTGTAAATATTGTATGGACCATGGGGTAGAGGTAAGAAGTGTGCATTTTTTTAAAATATTGGAAGTTATACAGGGTGTGCCAGAAAAGCAGGACGTGAAAAAGTATGATTTTTTTAAATAGAACACCCCGTATTTGATTTTAGTTTTTAATTCTACGTGTCCATACAAACATATTTTGTCATACAAAATATTGGCTGAAAGTTTTTAGTTCTTGAGATATTCGCGTTTAAAGATTATTATGGTCATTTTCGTGGGGTAGATGAATGGGCAATTGTTCCGTTATTTCACAATTAAAAAATTGATATTTCGTGTGAAAATGAGTAATATTATACTAACGTTTAGACCGAGTAGTATTTCTAATTTTCTCAACAGGGTGTTTGTTATAACCATTCAAATTTGAAAATTCTCAAATTAAAAAATCAGTTTTTTTAATTGCACACCTATATATTTTATTTCATTTTATTCGGGATTAAAAATCTATCATTTTTGTCAAATATATCCTATATCTATCTTTGATAGTTTTCGAGGAATTTCGATTTTTCTCACTAGCTACGTTACATGACGGTACATAAAAATGTCGGTAGAACTGAACGGTATCGGATTAAAAGGAGGATTGTCAAATATGGTTCTATTGTGTTGAAACCTTAATGTTTGCTGTCTCGTAACTTATTGCATACGTGACAAAGAAAGATGGATATATTATGAATAATTGCCTCTATTTCTGCCGAACAAAAGCGTTTGCAACTTTCACACATAATGACAAGGCAATAAGAATCAGATGCAGGTAGAATAGAAATTCAATAGGTATAATAAAATGCCAGTGGTTCTCAACACTGCTTTAACATTACATTTAAAATTTATGGAAGAATGCAAGTTTTATAATAAACATTTATAAAGCCATTCATAATAATGAATATTCGATTAAGTATAGGTATTTCAATTTACATTTAGAAAGTTCATTGTATACCTAAGTATGGTAATGACGTTTTAGTGTACTCAATTACAAAAGAATCCAAATAAATATGCAATACTGTAACAATAAGTAATTAATAATAGATTATTATACCATTTAGTAGGTACATATAGGTATAAATAAAACAACTGCAATATCTATATTATCATTATTCTTTGAGTAAGCGTTTATATAAACTAACCATTAATATAATGCCGAAAAGTTGAGTAAAGAAATTCGAATTAGTTTTAAATACAGTCGATTATTTTAAAGAAGAAAAAGAAAATGGTGGTCCACTATTATCTACATTTTCTGTTCAACAAAGAACAGCAAACGCGTTAAAACTTTCGGTTTCGACGGTGGGAAAATCTGTGCTTTAAAAAAAATGGCGGCGAGTTGGAACCTCCAGTGAAAAAACAGCGTGTCAAACTTTGCACTACAGATTTTCCAGAAAATGGAAAACAAACAATTCGTGCATTAATATACGAGATGTACCGAAGAAGGAACACGTAACGTTAAATTCATTATTAAACTTTAAAATTGAGAACCGCTATGAAATAGGAAAACCAGTTTGGCTCTAGTGTTAAAAAATATGGGCTTTAAATTCCAAAAAACCAACAATAGACGCGGTTTGTGTGAACAAAGCCACATTGTCGCCAAAAGAAACGTTTTTCTGAAGCCGAATGACAATTATAATTTTTACATTTAATTATAAAAGTATATCTTTGTAATTTAATTAATATTTACTAACTATAATAAAAATGTATTTGTTATTGTTGTTATAAGTATAAGTGAAAGGTGTCAATTGAAATTACTTATAGGTAATTAGTAATCGATTATTATTTTTATTATACAAAAGTTGCATTTCTTCACAAATTATATAATGTTAAAGCAGTGTTGAGAACCACTGGCATTTTATTATACCTATTGAATTTCTATTCTACCTGCATCTGATTCTTATTGCCTTGTCATTATGTGTGAAAGTTGCAAACGCTTTTGTTCGGCAGAAATAGAGGCATTATTCATAATATATCCATCTTTCGTTGTCACGTACAATAAGTACGAGACAGCAAAGCATTAAGGCGGTTTCAAGCACAATAGAACCATATATTGACAATCCTCCTTGTTAATCCGATACCCGTTCAGTTCTACCGGACAGGCTATATAACATTATTGTGGATCGTGGTAGCCATGGAAAACAATTGCGACGAAATAAAACAAACCACCTAAGCGAGAATATTAACAGTTTTTATTAATGAGAAACAGTAATTCAATAATTATTCAACATTGCGTCTTAGTAAATGCTCAAATAGACGGCCTTCTTGCTGAATACACATATTGAGCCTTTTTCTCATGTTCTGTCTCACTTCGGATAACATAAGAGGGGTCACTGTGCGACAAGCTTCGCGAATTCTATTTTTCATGTCCTCCCTTGTTGTAGGTTTAATAATATATGCAACATCCTGTTGCAACCACATATTTAGTCGTCCTTCTAAATTGATATCCTCAAGTAACACAGGCAATTCTTCTCGTAAGAAATGCAAATAGCTGCGGCCCGTTAATGGATCATCAAAAAAATAGGGACCGATAATTTGGTCATTAAGTATACCACACCACACATTTAGTGACCAATAATTTTGGTTTTGAACTTCTCGTAGCCAAAATGGATTATCAATGGCGTAATAGTGCATATTATGCCGATTTACAGCCCCATTACTTTTAAACGTCGCCTCATCGGAAAACATTATGGAGCACAAAAGTTGTTATTTAATTGCAGCCGTTGATTAATGATATTGCAGAATTCAATTCGTCTTGCAAAATCCTCTTCTCGCAATTCTTGATGAAGCTCAATGTGATAGGGATGGTACTTATACTTCAGCGTTGTTCGATTCACGTTTGATTTGGAGGTATCACATATCGTCGCTAATGTTCTAGAACTCACTTGGGGATTTTCTTGAATATTTAATAATATTTCAAGTTCTTTTCTTCATTAGCTGCCCTTTTATTAACAACTTTACGTTTGAAGTATTTAACACTACCGCTAGAATCAAATCTATCCATCAAATTTTCCAAGCCAACAGTAGTAGGTATTCGACGTTCAGGATATTTCATTTTGTAGATTCGTTGTGCCAATAAAGGGTTTTTTTCAGCCTCGCCCAACACGTATATCATATCAATTAATTCATTTGTCGAATAATCCATAATTGATACAAGAATTGATAACAAGTTAAATGCGAAAACGACAAATTTAAAATGTGTTTATTTTGACAAGTAGGAAACCTTTGTATCTTAGTAACGCAATTATTATTTTCCATGGCTACCAAGATCCATGCAATGCAATGTTATCGAAAATAAAGTAGCTAGTGTGAAAAAATCGAAATTACTCGAAAACTATCAAAGATAGATATAGGATATATTTGACAAAAATGATAGATTTTTTAATCCCGAATAAAATGAAATAAAAATATATAGGGTGTGCAATTAAAAAAAACTGATTTTTTTAATTTGAGAATTTTCAAATTTGAATGGTTATAACAAACACCCTGTTGAGAAAATTAGAAATACTACTCTGTCTAAACGTTAGTATAATATCACTCATTTTTCACACGAAATATCAATTTTTTTTATTGTGAAATAACAGAACAATTGCCCATTCATCAACCCCACGAAAATGACCATAATAATCTTTAAACGCGAATATCTCAAGAACTAAAAACTTTCAGCCAATCTTTTGTATGACAAAATATGTTTGTATGGACACGTAGAATTAAAAACTAAAATCAAATACGGGGTGTTCTATTTAAAAAAATCACACTTTTTCACGTCCTGCTTTTCTGGCACACCCTGTATAACTTCCAATATTTTAAAAAAATGCACACTTCTTACCTCTACCCCATGGTCCATACAATATTTACACAAATAATTGTAGTTAAGCATAAACTTACTTTACTCTATCGTTGGGACACCCTGTACAGGTATTTTATGCTCGAAGTGAACACTTTTTTTCGAAAAATGTTTCGTGCACTATACTCAATTGCACACTTTTTTTGTTCGTTGAATTGTTGATTTGGTTGAATTCGTTGCAATGACATCTGATCCCAAAAGGGCTTTAGGGCTCGAGTCCCCCCCAACTAGAACCAAAAAACAATTATTTTATTACATGTACTTAAAAACATATTATATAAATATAATATATTTCAGTAAAATGCAATAAATATTAATAATAGTAATACTAATTACATTTACAACGTATGCCATTGTAAAGTAACTGTTTTACTGTACTGGACACTTTTTAACGAACATGACATAATCCGATTGTTCGTTGCAACGTTCTATTGAATTTAAATGGCGAAACGCAAATTCGCCCCAAAGTATGCCGAATTGTGAATAATGTAATTCTACATTGCCGGTGGGCTAAAGGGGTTGCAATACTGAAACTGCGACGTAAACGCACGATTGGCCATTGTATGTAATATTAAACCAATTCTTGTCTTTGCACGTGTTACTTAAGATAGTGCAGGTAGAAATAACGTTCAGTTTAGATTTAACGTTCGCTGTATGTGTTTCATTAAAAACCCTCCGGTTCAGAACACCAGAGTGGCGTCAAGGATGGGTTTATTATTTTAAATCAATTGCACTAAATTAAATAATGAATGTATAATAAATAATAGAACTAAATTTAATAAAAAAAAATAATGGCGACGGCATCTGATCATTTAAATATATTTAATTACAACACATCCGAATATAATATTTTCGAAACTCAACTTGAACACCCAACTTTGACCAATAGTAAAAACAAAGTTTTTCTCACTCCGCGGAAGGTGTTCGATGTGTGTGGTTGTGGGAACTTCATAACATTCATTTAACGACCATTGAAGTTATTCCGTTGAACGTTTTTCCACCGAAATCATTACACCACGTTATAAAGAATCGCTTACTTCTAAGGTTCATTGATTTATAACGCTTTTATTTTCGGTGGTCGGTCAGTCGTTATCCGAATTATTTAATATAGGCGAACCGGTAGACGGCGGAGGGACTCTCTCGGTAAAAATCAGGTTTTCTCGGGCGCCAAAAAGTTATAATAGGGAAGTAAATTGTTTTATAATAATTACATTTCTTATATTGTTGAAATTGAAGGTGTTACTGTTATTAACCAACCAACCAGCAATGGTGGTTCAGCCCTTTAATGTACTATTGTGGGAAAGAACCACCAATAAAACCCACTTTATTCATTGAGTAATTGCACAAGTACATTAATAAATCAAATAACGCAAAAAAACAATGAAAGGGTTAAATATATAACAAAACACCATTGAATCAAGTTAAAGTGCGTACAAAATTATTCACTAGCAACAAATTCCCATTTGGCGAGTTTGATAAAAGTAATAACTGTTATAGAATATCAAATATCTTAAATTGAAATTTAGTTAATCTTTACTAAAATAAAAGTTGGCTGTTTCATGTACGTTCCCTAACTATTATATTAGGCTTATGTTTGCGTTGTCAACGGTCCAAATGTGTTCACCTCGCAGAAGACGATATATTAAACCAGTATCCCTCGGTCATAATAGTTGATTTTTGTATTAGTTCACTGCGATCTTCTACGGCAGCACGGTACACTTGTATTTAGTTTTATACTTACTTTACAGTTCGCCTCAGGTTTTTTTATTAACTTCATAGTACGTCATCATTCCCATGTATACAAATGTTTGGAATCTGTTTTACCAATTATCTATTAGTGGAGCGTAAGTTACTCTCACCCCACCCGTCCCCGTCCTCGACCCTGGTTAGAATAGTTAATTAAACAAGAGTAACTGCATTGTTTCTAACCTGTTATAAGAATAACCAAACAGATCAACTAAAGAACCACTAAATTTAACCTAAGACAATACAACCTAACGTACAGAAAACAAATCAACAGACAGCGAAAGAAAGACAAAGAAATAACTAAGTCAATTTCTCTTACTCAGCCTTCTAGGACAACAAGGAAGAAGCCGACTGACGCTTTTCTAGTATAACTAAACTATCTTGCTATACTGACAGTACGAGACGTTGACCCTAAATAGCTAAGCGTTGACGTTAATCGGTACTTTCTCTTAATATACGTGGTACTCATTGTTTTCAATGTCACTCTAAACTTGATTAAACATATACTTTTGATGGGAGCTTACTCTCACCACTTTCAATCGTTGTCGTCACAATTAAAAGGGATCACGTGACCCACCCCTTCTCCCACGTGACCACTCCCACTTCCAGCTGATTGATCCTTCGTACGCATATTGCCCCAGGCTGAGCTCTCTGATTGAAGAAACTAAGAGCACACTGCACCTCTTGGTTTCTGATTGGCGGTGGCCATTTTTGTTTTGGCGTCCATTTTTGTTATGGCGACCATTTTCGTTTTGGAAGCTATTTTTGTTTTGGCTGCCTTTGGTTCGAGGTCTGCATTCTGATTGGTTGATCTTGTTTATTTGTTTGTGGCGCTATCTAGTCGTGTATTTTTAAAACTAATGAATGTTTTGTGTAGTAGAGGTTGATCGTAGCTCCACCTAGTGGTATATTTTTAAAAGTTTCATGTAGGTCCCTGTAACTGTTATGGCGAGAAAATTTGTAATTTGAAATGGTATTCTATAATGGGGGCCCGCACACTATCTCACAAGACAGCTATAAGGTTCCGGAACTTGCCCCCTTCGTTTAATACAGCGGGAAAACTTGAAATTTGAAATTGTATTCTAATAATGGGGCCTGCACACTCTCATAAGACAACTATAGGGCTCCGGAACATTGGCTCGGGACTTCGCCCCTTCGGGACCCCCTGTTTATTTTTGACTCCATCTAGTGGTCTATTTTTAAAACTAATGAATGTTTTCTGTAATAGAGGTTGATCGTGGCTCCACCTAGTAGTATATTTTAAAGGTAGATTTAACTGTTACGTCGTGGAATTTGAAATAGCATTCTAACAATGAGGTCCGTATACTTCCTCATAAGACACCGTTAAGACTCTTAACCTTGTCACAGTCAGCCCACTGCAGTGGATTTCTTGTTTGTGGCGCCATCTAGTGGTGTATTGTATAAAAAGCTAATTACAGATTTCTGTCTGTTGTAGTTCCATTTTAAAAGTATAGGAAGGCGGGAAAGCTTAAAATTGGAAATAGCATTGCGAACTGCACCAGAGTGCCGTAACTAGGCCCTGAGTCTCAGCCCATTTCAGAACCCCGTTTGTGTCTCCGTTAATCATTTTCAACAATTTTTGTAATTTTATCAATTTATTGAAGAATGTTTGATTGTATTTTTGTCATAACAATAATTTTAAATTTTATTTTGTTAAATAATTGTAATTAGCAAATATTGGCACTAAAAATTTCCAAAAGTAGAGGTATTCTGTTTAATTTTAACAAACGCTGTTCATAATTACATCAAAGGTGATTACCCCATGAGACGCTAATGTCAATCGTTACGACCGAAATGAAGTATAGTGGTACCAACCTAACAAGCTTTGCTACTTGACGTCAGCTTCAATCATTAATCGTTATGCAAAACTACATAAGGTTTATATCTACAAATGAGTGTATAAGTTAACAGTTTGAACTTTACTAAACATTTAGACAAACATTAAGTTGCCTTGCCTTGCCAGCAGCACCTGCGCTACGTATTGTTGTTGATGAATTAACAACTTGAAAGTTACAACCATAAAACAAAAATGTTCTCAGTTTTATCACTAGACAGCGTAGTATTCTTATAAAACTCTTTTTTCTAAAGGAATATTAAATTGTTTGTTTTGCCTACCCTTCCTAAAGAACGCATTACTGTTTACTCTTCAATCCCTACTTAAATTGGTGTATAAGGCGGCCCTCAGACTTGAAAAACTTATGGTAACGCTCAGATAGCACACGTTTAAATTCCACCAACTCCACTCAACTCTCTTACTGTACTTTAAATCCTTAACGTTTTTAAAGGGTTTAAATCATGTTGATGTATTTCACGCAGTTAAATCCATATCTGTAATTATAACATAACATTAAAAATCTGCACAAGTAAATAGATAAGGTAAATAAAATGAGGGATAAAACCAAAAACAATTGCTTACCAAAGTTGTTGATGATCATATTGAAAGAACCTCTTGGAAAGTCGACAGGAGAGGGTATAGCTGTTACTCTTTGTTTCTTATATATATTTATACTACGTTGACCTTTCTATTTTTGGTTTATAAATAGATAATGTAAAGTACTTAAGGGTTTTCCCTAATCATTAATTTAAAAACCCATTAATGTGTCTACATAAAAAGGTGTGATTATATAAGATGAAAGTACAATAATTATGAAGTATGGAATCTCCAGCTACGTAATCACAATAATACCATTTCACTTTTCAGTGAATATTTGATTTCAGCGTAAATTTTTTTATTTTAACTGAAATCTAGTCAGCGAAGTAGTTATTAGTACGTTTACAATCAAATTCATAAACAGATTTTTGATTACATCCCATGTTTAAATCGCCAAATAATATAGAAATAAATTTAAGGTGTTGATCTGAAACCAGTTTCTATCAAAACATCTTGGTTATAGAGGCAAGATTTAAAATTCTAGTCTAAGGTGTTGATTTGAAATCAACCCTGTCACAAGGGCCTTAGATTTATAAACAAAATGTAATTGAATAATAAATTTTAATAAGGAAGATATGTTTAAAAAAAATGTCATAATAATTACCTTTAACGTGTTAATAACAGCTACAGAGGACATATTCGTGAATTAATCACATGATTTAGATTTGGATAGTATTTAAATGAAAACATAAACATAGTTTTGCTATTAAAAGACTCGCAGATAGATGTAAAATTCAATATTGGCCATACCAAGGATTTTAAAACAATTCATAGTATTATATTATCTACTAAAGGGTTTCAACCTGATCATCTTATTCGACTTATCAGCTTCTGCAGACAAACATATTTCCAGAATTGGTTTATCTCGATCCCCTTATTCGACTTATCAGTATGCTGGCTTGAAGCCAGTTCCAGTCAGAGTGTCCTGTATGCAAAATTATGATGAAAGTCTAAGATGTTAATTTGAATCAAATAGTTTCGCTGTGTAGGCAAGACGGCTGAAAGCAGAAAAGGTACTCGAAAATAAGCTCGTAAGTTGCCGGAAAGCCAAAAAAGGCGCTCGGAAACAAGATGGGGCAAGCAAGGAAGATGACGGAAAGCCCAAGAGAACGCCCAATTGTTAGTAATGCGTTTATCATAGGCTTTTATGTTCAAGGTGACAACTCTACGGTGAAAGGACACATCTGACCAAAATGTCATCTCAAGATATTGGTTCTACCCAGCATCAACCAAAGCGGACCCCATGCAGCCCTCAATACAAGATGCTGATCGAAACCGGGCAGTTACAGTTTTAAACAACACATGGCTACAGAATTCTGAGCAGTGTTTCAAGCATCACATTAAGCAGTTTGAGATTGCCCTAACCCCTTTTAGCATCTGAGTTGGTTCTCAACCCGTACAGCTTGTTCAAGATGCAGGATGCAGTTGACCTTATCAGCTCAGCGAAGTAGCTTTTAATACGTATATAAGAAAATCCATAAGCAGATTTTAGTTACTTCCCAATATTACTACGCTAAGTAATATCGGAAACGAGATTAATATGATGATTTGAAACCAGTTTCCATCAAAGCATCTTGGATATAGAAACAAGATTTAAAATCCAAGTCTAAGAGATTGACTTGAAACTAATCTCTGTCAAAAGGGTCTTAGATTTATAACCAAGTTTCAACACACAAAGTCGTCGTTATTGAAAATGGACAAATGCCTGGGGGCATCCTACACTTGGACTTGAATCTTACTTCGATTAGTATGAAAATGTAAACTTTCACCATTATTACATACTATATTATATTAGATAAGTATTTTACTAATTCGATAAAAATACAGCAAATGTACAACCGCGTCACACAAACTCCTTATTGAAAATGATCAAACGTCTGGCAGGAATTTGGTGTTAACGCCTTTGCATGAATCACCAAATCAACACTTTAAACTAACATCTTAGACTTGAATCTTGCCACATCAAAAATACCACAATTGCCTTAATAGTAACAGTTATTTTAAACTGAAAGTATACAATGGACTTTTTCCATTGACGGGTTACATGGAGAGTTTACTGTACAATTAATCGAAGGTAGCGATTATAATTAACATCTTACGCAATGTATTTATTCGCTTACGTTGCATCTGTAATTAATTTGGTTTGCAATAACTAATACTCAGATATTTTATATCAGGCGAACACTCGTGGAAATTAAAAACCTACAACAAATAATACAAGTCTAATGTGTAGATTTGAAGCTAACCTTTGTCAAAACGGTCTTCGAT
Organism: Vesta saturnalis; assembly: GCA_036346205.1. Taxonomy (NCBI): domain Eukaryota; kingdom Metazoa; phylum Arthropoda; class Insecta; order Coleoptera; family Lampyridae; genus Vesta; species Vesta saturnalis. Next base: position 856,230 of record JARFJB010000370.1, on the reverse strand, counting down.
TTGTAAACAAGTTTCAACACATAAGGTCCTTATCGAAAATTGACAAATTACTGGTGTCAAATGTAATCAACATCTGAGACTTGAAACATAGTCTTGCTTCGACAATAAATACAGAAAATGTACAACTGTGGCGCGCAAACTCCTAATTGAAAATGGTCAAACGCCTGGGGGCAACTTGGTCTTAGCACCTTTGTGTGACTCTACAAATGAACACATCTTAGACTTGCAACTTGACGCTTGTTTCGCTAAAATACAGCAATTGCCTTATCAGTAATCGTTATTTTGAACTGGAAATATATAATGTGTTTTCTCTGCTGGCGGATTACATGAAGAATTTCATAGAAAATTAATCGAAGGTTTAATTAACATCTTAAGCAATGTATTTATTCACTTACATTGCATGTCTAATTAGTTTGGTTTGCGATAGGTAATGCTCAGATATTTTTTTTTATTTCAAACGTACACCCGTGGAAATTCACAACCCATAAAGTATATTACTTTTCTTACTTGTTTGACGTATTTGCAGGGGCTTGTTAGTTTATTTTGTTTGGGGGTTGCGTGGCTATTGTTTATTTTTTACAGATTTTACCATATTTGTACCATTACATATTTTATTGGCTACGTCAATCTCTTGATCTGTCTGTGTTGCGATTATTCATATCCATCTTTTGCAACCTTCTTTGAATATCATAAATTTCCAGGTCTTATTTTATACTTTTCATCTTTAAGAGTAATTCGTCTATTTATGCAGCAGCTGCTTTAGACATGGCTTCTCGCATCTTGAGTGAAAATCTTTTAAACCACATTGTTTCGTATCCGCGCAATGTGAAAGTTGACCTCAAGGAAAACCCCTGGTGCGTTGCGGGCGCTAATTCCCTTGGGACAAGTTTTAGAGCCTTGGAGGTATTCTATGAGTTCGTATGAAGTTCCCGGATTAGAATACTACTTTCAAATTGCAATGCAGGAATGGCCCCAGCACCAGTTTTGGAAGCCCAATGCTGTCTTATGAGTTGATATGGGGCTCTAGTATTAGAATGGTATTTAAGATTTTAAGTTTGCCCTTCATAACAATTACAGAAATCTGCAACTACTTTTAAAATATATCATTAGATGGAGCCACGTGGAATGTTTACTAAAACTTTAGGTTTTCCCACCTTTCGTTACTTTTAAAATATACCGCTAAATGGTACTACTATTTACAGAAATCGACAATTAACTAGTAAAATTTTAAATCTTAGAAAGAACAAATTTAAGGATCTACTCACTCTTGCTACAAAAGAAAGTTATTTCCTATTTAAACAAAATCTATACCAACAGATTGACGGAGTAGCAATGGGAAATCCTCTAGGTCCAACATTTGCGAACGCTTTTCTAAATTTCTATGAAAAACAATGGTTATCCAATTGTCCTCCTATATTCAAGCCCCTTCTATACAGAAGATACATTGATGACACATTTTTATTATCTAACATCAAGAACATATTACTGATTTTCTAAATTATTTAAATCAACAACACCCCAACATCAAATTTACAAATGAAATTGAAAAAGATCACGTCTTACCATTTTTGGGAATAAACATAATTCGCACGGATTCTGGCTTTTCTACGTCCATCTACAGAAAACCTACATTTACAGGACTGTATCAAAACATAGACAGTTTCGTCCCTAATAAATACAAAATTAGTCTCTTAAATATATTACTACACCGTGCATACATGTTATGTTCCAATTACCATCTTCTCCATGAAGAATTTTACAAGATCAAGTCGATTTTCATGAAGAATGGTTTTCCTCTAGGGTTCATGGATAGATACATTGGACGATTTCTTAATAAACAACTTAATCCATCAACTAAACCCCGAGAAGAAAAACATATTATATACACAAAGCTCCCTTATACAGGTCTTCATAGCCTACAAATACGTCGTATCCTCAAACAACACATTAAAAAATATCTTCCGAAAGTTGAATTACGTATTGCCTTTACAACCATTGAACGCATCGGTTCTCTTTTTCGAGTCAAAGACGCACTCCCAAATGACATATCTTCGAACATCATTTATAAATTTCAATGTAGTAGCTGTAATGCTACTTACGTCGGTAAAACCCGTCGTCACTTTGCTGTTCGTAGATGTGAACACTTGGGTGTTACTCCTCGACTTGGTAAGCGTTCTCTAACAATACCTGATTCCGCTATCTTTAAACATAAAATTGAAGAAAACCACAATATCACACATGAGGACTTTACAATCTTGGACAGAGCCAATAATTTATCAGATCTGGACATAAAGGAGTCTCTGTATATTATAACGTTGCTTCTCTGTTATAACTTGTTTGAATGGGATATTGTAATATGTCATGAGATTACAAAAAAATATATTTAGACAAACTGTATGAAATGGTGCATACAATAAAATGACTCCTACCCCATTCGTTCGCGGCTGGATCGTAGAGCATGAGATAATTAAGGGCGGCAGGGCTTGCTTACAGTGGTTTGGGGTAATTGAATTTATAGCCCAGTCCGAAGAAAGTTGCATGAACCAATAAACATAACATTTAGGCATTTAATATATTACAATTTATAAACATAAAGTTGTCAGAATCAGTGGCTTGACAGTAGCAATCAATATTACAATTAAGTTCTTAACTAATAAATGAATGAGTGGGTGAATGGTGAAGATGTGCATACGAATTATGGGCGAGTGTTGATTCCTTACAAATAAAGGATTTTCAATTTTCTTGATACTAATTTTCTTACTGTTATATGGTTGTGAGTGGTGAATATTTATGTGTGATTTGTGCGAGAGATAAATAAATGTAAATAACTTATCTGACTTCCATTCACTATAATAACTGTAATTTTCCTTACAAAATTATTTTATTAAAGGTTCATAATCTTTCTTTGGATTGGATCCTTAATTAATCCTGACCAACGTGGTCCATAATTTTCCAAGAGGCCTTATTTTTGATTTTTCTGACTTATAAAAAATATTTATATATAAACTCAAAAAAAAACCCTAAAAGAAGGCATATAAGACATCAATATTTGGCAAATTATAACATCTTACCAATTAAAATAATTGGGTTTGAATAAATTAAAAGAATTATTAATTTTTACAAAAGCGGCTTAAGTTTGTGCACATGTTTATTATGATAATCCTAAAATATAAGAATTATATTAAAATTGTGTTTAAGAAAAATGTATCACAATATTACTTACTTAGGAAGGATGATCAAATTTGATTTTAGTTAATTATAGTGATTTCTTAGGAAATGTCTACACACAATGAAATGAAATTGTCAACTTTCTCTTCAATATTATACGTTTCATAAAATTTTTATAATCAACGGCCTTGTGATAAAGACCTGGTTCACATTGTATTTAAAGTATAATTTTCATTGGATATTTAAAATTCAAAATAGTTTAATAATTTCTTGGGGCAGATCTTACATAATAAGGAATTATAAACAATTAGAGCATTATTTTTAATTGCTTTTTAGTTAAACTGTTACAATATATATATAAATACAAACCACCCTTAAATGTACAACACGACATATCAAATTTGAGGTTACTTTAACAACTTTGACGTTGAAGTAAACTTTAAATTTGTAATAAAATACTTATCTTTTTTGGGATTTTTTAATGGTGTACTTTAAATTATACAATCTAAACGTTTCGATAACACTTACAGTTATCTTCGTCAGTAGTAATGTTTGTTAAAAATTGTTAAAGATGTAGTAAACAATTTTGTCAAATTTGAAAAATTCAAACATAAACATAAGCCTGCTATTAATATAACAGTTTGAGAAACGTATAAGCCAACTATAAAATTGTAGTAAAGAATAACTAGGTCATTAAAATTAAATATTGTTAAACTGCCTCAAAGATGACAAACCAGAACACTCTCTACGACGAAAGCTAACAATGAAATTTGCCAGCCAAAAAAAACATTTAACAAAATTTAGTCGAGTTATGATGTAAGTGTAAAGTTGTGAAAAACTTCAATTTTAAAATGATAGAAGCATTCGCAAATCCAAACATTACATCAAATAAAATAACCCAGTTAAATCTAACAAAGAGATATCTTTATCAATAATTGGAAGTGTTATTAACAATGAAAAGCACAATGCAGAACGTTCTTTGTAATTTTTAATTTCAATTTAATTTCAACTACTTATGTTAGATTATAGTGCTGTGGAAATTTAACATATAATTGGTAAAGCATTTGCTTCAAGGTCTAGGAAAAACACAGCAACAAACCTAGACATACCAAAAGTTGAAAACAAATTAAAATCAAGGCGTATCATTATGCTCTTTTTTAATTATAAGATGCCAAAACCTATTTAAACGGAGATTTTCTTCTTGTCTATTAAAATTATTCGGGTGTTTATATATTTCAATAGCTTCACGTTGCAAACGAACATAATAATGGGTTTGTCTTGACAATATTTTCATATTGTCAAATTGAATGTCATGATTTAGCTTATTTAGGGCATGGTCAGCCACAGCAGACCTCTCTGGTTGACCCAATCTACAAAATCTCATATGTTCTTTGCGTCTTGTATCAAAGCTAAGTTTTGTGGTCCCGATGTATACTTTTCCACATGAACAAGATAACATACACTCCGGAAGATGATAAAGGGTTTGATACATCTTTAGGTGATCTTAAATGTTCTTTAATTTTTCTTGTAGGTTTAAAAATAGTCCTAATGCCATATTTGATTAGGATTTTTTCAATTCTATTTGTAACATTAGCTATAAAAGGGAGAAAAGCAGTACCAACATTAAGAACTGGTTTTTCTTTAAGGTTACGCCTAGAAGGTGTAATAACATTATTAATATCTGTAAGTGAATATCCATTATCTTGTAAGGATTTTCTTAAATATTTATATTCATCATTCAAAAATTCAGGGTCACAAATTCGTTTTGCTCGATCTACTAAAGATTTAATTACACTAATTTTTTGACGTGGATGGTGGTTGGATAATTTATGAAGGTATCTATCAGTGTGTGTCGGCTTTCTGTAAACCTTAAAAGATAGTGAATTATTATTTTTAGACATTAATATGTCAAGAAATGGTAAACTTCCATTAGTTTCTTTTTCCATGGTAAACTGAATACTATGATTTATACCATTTATAAAAACCAAAAACTCATGCAGTGCTTCTTCTCCATGTCTCCAAATAACAAATGTGTCATCTACATATCTATACCAAACTGAAGGTTTTTTAGGTGTATTTTGTAACGTTAACGTTTCAAATTTTTCCATATAAAAATTAGCTATAACAGGATTAAGGGGACTACCCATTGCTACACCTTCTATCTGTTCATAAAATTTACTATTCCACTGAAAATAAGTTGTAGTAAGACAGTGCTGAAAAAGAATGGTTATGTCCTTTGGAAAAAGATGATCTATGTATTCAATAGTTTCTTTTAGAGGTACTTTTGTAAAAAGTGAAATAATAAATAATAAATTGAAATTAAAAATTACAAAGAACGTTCTGCATTGTGCTTTTCATTGTTAATAACACTTCCAATTATTGATAGATTGATAGATTTAACTGGGTTATTTTATTTGATGTAATCTATCATTTTAAAATTCAAGTTTTTCACAACTTTACACTTACATCATAACTCGATTAAATTTTGTTAAATGTGTTTTTTGGCTGGCAAATTTCATTGTTAGCTTTCGTCGTAGAGAGTGTTCTGGTTTGTCATCTTTGAGGCAGTTTAACAATATTTAATTTTAATGACCTAGTTATTCTTTACTACAATTTTATAGTTGGCTTATACGTTTCTCAAACTGTTATATTAATAGCAGGCTTATGTTTATGCTTGAATTTTTCAAATTTGACAAAATTGTTTACTACATCTTTAACAATTTTTAACAAACATTACTACTGACGAAGATAACTGTAAGTGTTATCGAAACGTTTAGATTGTATAATTTAAAGTACACCATTAAAAAATCCCAAAAAGGTAAGTATTTTATTATGAGTGTTAATGGTGAAAGTTTACATTTTCATATTAAATTTGTAATGTCATGTTATTAATATAAGTACATTATAAAATGTAATTAACTTTATGGCATGGTGTACTCTTTGAAAATGGTATAAGTAAATACCGAAACGTTAAATGATTTTAAATTTCGTTTTCCATTCTATTATTTTAATTAACTTTTTCAAAAATTCATCGCTAGATGACGCCACAAAGAGTGGGCCGCTGCAGTGACTCTTTGACAATTTTAGGAGTCCTAACGGTGCCTTATGAGATAGCACGTGGGCCCGATTATTAGAATAATATGTCAAATTCCCGCTATAATAGTTAAATCTACTTTTAAAATACACTATGAGGTGGATCCACGATCAACCTCTACTACAGAGAACATTCATTAGTTTTAAAAAAACACCATGGGATGGTGTCACAAAGACCCGAGAACAAGTTGGCCCCATCATTAGAATATTATTTCATAATATACAAGGGACCCCCCCCCCCCCGATACTGTTTCAAATTGGGACGTTATCGATTAAAAGTGAAGGGAGGTAGCTGACTACATTTTATTGCTGGTTTATGTGATATACGAATTCTGCATCTAGTGACAACGTGCGACGTGTGCTTCCATATTAGATATGTCTTCAACGTAGATTATTGGCTCGAATCTCGATAGTGTAACGGTAAAACCTAATTGTTTTCTTGGCGATGTATCATATCTAAATCAAAGTGTTTCAGTTTAACTGTACGTCAAGCCATGCGCCCAATAGATTTATTACAGTTAAGAAGCCACGCCAAAGAGGGTTGCTTTATAAAAATGATAAACTGAGTACCTTCTAAATATGAACCGTATCGATGTGCATAAGACGTAATTTTACATGCTTATCAAATAATTTCATCAAGTTAACCTTAAAAGTTCGTTTCCAATATGGATTACAATTATTCATCTAACTTCAGAAAGTTATAGTTAATGCAGTATTGTTTTACTTTTTTAGCCTTTCTTTATTATTTCAATGAAAACTTTCATTCTGAAAATAATCTAATATTTAATTGTCTTCGATTTTTTTAGTAACACTAACAATTTTCGGTATATTCACAAAATATACTTTAGCGCCGTCTATAAAGTATTTTTATTTGTTAATACATTTTAACCAAGATATTTCAAAGATAACTCTAAACATAATTTCATTAAACGCACGCACGCACGCACGCAAGCACGCACGCACACACGCACGCACACACACCCACGCGCGCGCGCGCAGGTCAGGTCCAAAATGGACTACATGTTTTTAAAAATGCTGAATTTTATTTATCCTTGCTTCGTGTATAAGAAAGTTAAAATGCGTGACCTGGAAGAGATTCGTTTACTTTACGCACAGAAACACTATCGATTTCAGTCATACCTGGTGTAAAATTCATTCAAACTAGGTTCAGTTGGAACCCGAGAAGGAGTCCTTGACGATATACCTGCTTTATCAATAGGGTTACCTGAAAGAACGAAAAAAACCGATGGCCGAAACAGTTTGCTTATCTAATTATCACGTGAAGTCAAAGTTGACATAACTTGTATAATTTTGTGATGGATATCATGTTTTGGTTCGGAATTATTGATACTATTGCACAAATATTTAGATTTTGTATTCAAATCGTATTCAAACTTTGAAGTATTTAATTAATCTATTTATCCTAACCTCTCCTCTCCAGTTTAATGAAAGTTTTTTCATGTCTTTGGCTTGTACTTGTATTACACCATTATACACCACTACAAGCCTAGATTACAATTCTTCAGTTTCCCGAGAATCGACTCAAAACACACTAACTGTCCTCTGCCCCACCTCTAAGTTATGTAACATATTTCATGTTGTTAGATTGCAATCGTTCCTGCTAGAAACTGCGTTCCCAAACCCTAGGCAAACAAAATGAAGTTTTTCCTTTATCTTTCACTTTTACTGCTATGCATCACTAAAAATTCAGACTATTCGTCCTTACAAACATCGAATAATTGGCTCAGAAGGCAAATGTGCTCCACAATCTTTTTCTTTTGCACTGTTTAGGTCCCCGGACCCTATTCTCGCTCCATACTTCAGCAAGCTTCAGTTTCCTGTTTAACGTTCGCTGAACTTGTATTGCGTCATTATATATCGCTAAAAGTTTGTATTACAGTACCTAACTTACCCCCCCCCCCAATCGTTCTGCACTCGTTCTGTACTATGTACCTCGCATTATTTTTCTTTTACTCTGTTTAGGCGGTGACGTTGAGAAGAAATTGCATTCCCAGACTCCGGTCCTCCAAATTCATCAAAATTAAGTGTTTGCATTACTTTTCGCTTGCTCTTATTCTCCACCACTTAATAAATATCTACTAACCCAACATTATTAACTGACACCTACCCACACCTATTTTAGGTTCCTCCGCTTCGCGACGTCCTGCAATTTTCTTCCTCGTACCGAAAATTGCCTTTCTTTGTACTAATTAAACAAATAACTATAGTTTAACAGAAAGTTTTTACTACAAATTTATCTCAAATTGAAAATAATGTTATGTATCATGACGATGCTATTAAGATGTCATAGTAAAATATGCGAAATAAACATATCTACGTTTATCACAATTTTATGACTTTATGCCTTTATGCGGTATGAAATTTGATAACTTTCAAGAAAGATATTTTTAAATATACTCTACTATAGGTTTATATAGTGATTGATACATTTTCCCATTACTGTCACTAAGAAACTTGTAAACTTTATAATTTATTGATGTAGGGGAAAGCTAGAACTAAAGCTAGGTATCCAGAAAAGTTTAATAAGGAAAAACAAAAGTCACGCTAAGTATATCTTTTATGACTTGCTTCTGTTGCTTTCTATTGTTTTGTGCACATTTCCTGTGTCTATATAACTGAGAGGTCCTGCAACGTAACAAGTTCATGATTACATTTCAATTAATAATTGTAGCTAATAGTAACATTAATTTAGAAGACATTTAATACACTATGCTTGAAAACACTTATCTTATTGGATTTTGATAACAATTGGGGTTATTGTGTACAATAGTAAGACTAAAAAGTCAATTAAGTTGTCAAACAATTTTATAAAATATTAAAACGCAGAGATATGTCTGTTAGATAAATGTTTTGGAAGTCAAATATATAATGTAATTTTAGTGAAGATTAGATAGACCGTTGATAAATTAAATGAGGTCATCGAGAAAGGTGTCCGGGATTTAGAACGAAATAAGAAACTTAATAGAATATTAATTATTAATTATTAATAATAATAGTAGAATATTTATTTGTACATCGAAACACGCAGAAAACCTTAAACTTTTTTATGGCATCTAAAAAGTTTCGATGACCTCCCCCATTGCACGGCAGACATCTAGTCGATACTCTACTTCCCTCCAGGTTTTCTGAAGCATTTCACAGTTAAAAATTGCAACATTCATTCTTTCCCTCAGATGATATAGGTCACGAATCTCTTCAGCATACGCGAAGTTCTTTACGCAGCCCCAATGGCGTCAAATTAGGACTTCTAGTGGCCACAAAACAAGACCACTTCTCACAAACCAACGGTCAGGGAATGTGTTGTTGAGAGCTTCTTAAACGATGAAGCTGTAGTGACGTGGAGCTCTATCCTGCTGAAAAATGACACTAATGCCCTTTTCTCTTTCAATTTCTTCGACTTGAGGGAACATATAGATTTCTAACACATCCAAATAAATAGTGTTTTCTACAAATATCACAGTTTCGGTAACAAGATCTTGCCCACACGATAACTTTTGGTGAATCACGGATATATTCGAGACTTCATTAGGTTAATGTTCTCTCCATATACGGCAGTTATGGCGGTTTACACAACCATTTATGTGGAATCTTGCCTTATCACTGAATAAAATTTTGCTTTTCATTGTCGTCAATTTTCCTTTACATCTGTACGGAAAATTCAATGCGTTTATGCTTATCTTCTGGTTTTATTTCACGTTTTAGTTGAATTTTGTAATCATGCAATTTAAGACGCTTATGAAGAGTATGTTGAATAGTTGTTTTCGCATACCAAGTTCCCAACTGCGCCGGGAAATGGACTTCTTAGGATTTCGCAAACTTGACTCCCTGAAACATCATCTTGCGATGTATGTGGCCGTCCTTGGGATTTCTTGATGTCAACATTTTCCTTGAATTGACTAAACCAACAAACAATGGTTTTGTCTGTAGATCGAAAATGACGCTGCACTAACACAACTGGTTTAAACTCATGATGGCTCTGAACTGACTGACCGCACTGAAATGGCGGCGCGCTGCAAGATTGCATCTGCGTATCTGCGCATGCGCCGGCTGACTTCAAGGTCCTCATAGAACAATATCGGATATTCGCTGATCAATCTCTTGTTAATTTCATATTGATGACTTGTTTATTTTTCGAGTAATTGAAAAATAAAATCATGGACACGTTTTTCGACAACCCTACTATTATTAAACCGTCTTGAAAGAAGAAATTTATTTGAAATTGATAAAACATTCACAAATACCACTTACACTTACCAATTAAAGATCTAATAAAATGATAACAAATATACAAAATTAAAAAATTTTCGTGAATTCTTAAATACTCTGTTGTTACATTCAAACACCTTTAATCTTAATTATATGTCGAATCATTGCAATGGTGTGAAAACTAAATAAGAGTCACCAGGAATTCCGTTCCAATATTACGGGGACTGATCAAATGATGAGTTGTAAAAAGTAGTTTTTATTATTACTAAATAGCAGGAATTTACAAACCAATAACAGTATGATGACAAAAAAAAAAACTACGGTAGGTATTCAAAATAATGACCGCCATTCTTACCAATGCAGCTGGTTAAAAGAACGCGCTCTTTCGAAAATTCCAGGTTTGTTTCCAATTAGTTCAAATGCATTTATGATATGTTTTTGAAATTAGATATCATTTTTGATGTACAGGATAGGATAATGCCTTCGAAAATTCCCATAGAAAAAATGCAAAGGGTTAAGGTATTCAGAACGGGGATGGCAATTAACATTTCCTCCTCGACTACGCACTTCATACACATTTTTTAAGTATGCACGGGCCAGAATAAAACGGACCGGAGTTCCATTGTGCATGTACAAGTAGTGTGCACTAATCTGTGGGACTCATCGTCAAGTAAGTCAACTGGTCTCCTATAATTCTCTCTTAAGCATTAATCCCAAACACATCCAGAAACCAAGTTTGAAAAACAGCGTTATAGATTTCGACCGCCCAAATATGATGGCTATGAAAATTTAATTTCATGAGTAAATTGTCTAAGAGATTTTCAACGCTTTTCTGTTTAGTATTACCACAGATGTATACACACTACAGATAGCTCATGACATAGGGAAATTGGGCAACGTATAATGCACTCTTGTAGTTAGCGCGACGTGCGTTGAATATTTAATCTCTGGTTAGGTTTTTTCTGTACTTATTTCAGATCGAAGCGACCCACATAATATGGTACTGAACTTGAGATTTACTAGACCATGATTGTATATAGATATTTTGCGATTTTCGTGACATACTCGTATTACGTTGCCGTCAGTGATTGCAGTAATCTAATATTAGAATTGAATGATGATCAGCGAATTTATTCATAAATGTTACACCGCAGATGTATACACACGTATGTATACATCTGTGTAACACATCCAAAACTCTCTAGACACTTAAAACAGACAGCCATAAACAAATCTTTTTATAACAATACGGTACCTTCACATTGTTTCAACAATAAACAGGGGCAACTGGATATTTCGACATTACGCGTAGTAAGTGCGTAGATCATGATAGATTTCTGTAACTCGGTATAATTTAAGTTTCGAGAGGTGGTGATATTGTTGGTGTATTGCATGGTATTTAACTCGCCAGATGCTTAAATCCAAATCACCGTAGCCAATTTTTAACATATGATGAACTATCTGCAGTGTGCATACACCCACGACGCACGAACGTACACGCACACACACACACACACACACACACACACACACACACACACACACACACACACACACACACACACACACACACACACACACACACACACACACACACACACACACATAACATACACTCACACACAGACACTCACACACAGACACCCACACACATACACACACATGTACACACACACACACACGCACTCACTCACACACCCTCACACACTCACACTCACACACCTCCACACACCACACACACTCCACACTCACACACTCACACACTCACACACTCACACACTCACACACTCCACACCCATCACACTCACACTCACACCACTCACACCTCACACTCACACACTCACACACCCACACACTCACACTCACACACTCACACACTCACACTCACACACTCACACACTCACACACTCACACCACACACTCACACACTCACCACCTCACACCTCACACACTCACACACTCACACACTCACACCACTCCACACACTCACACACCACACACTCACACACTCACACACCTCACACACTCACACACTCCACAACCTCACACACTCACACACTCACACACACTCACACACTCACACCACACCACACACTCACACACCACACACTCACACACTCACACACCCACACACACTCACACACACTCACACCTCACACACCTCACACACTCACACACTCACACACCACACACACACTCACACCACACTCACACTCACACACTCACACCACTCACACCTCACACTCACACACTCACACACATCACACACTCACACACTCACACACACTCACACACTCACACACTCCACACTCACACACTCACACTCACACACTCACACTCACACTACACACTCACACACTCACACACTCACACTCACACACTCACACACTCCACACTCCACACTCACACATCACACACTACACCACACACTCACACTCACACCTCACACACTCCACACTCACACTCACTCACACACTCACACACTCACACTCACACACTCACACACTCCTACACACTCACACACTCACACACCACACACTCACACCACACCCTCCACACTCCACACACTCCACACACAACTCACACCTCACACCCACACACCACTCAACCACACCACCACACCTCACAACACACTCACACACTCACACCTCACACACCACACACTACACATCACACACACTCCACACACTCACACACTCACACTCACACACATCACACACTCACACACTCACACACCAACTCACACACTCACACACTCACACCTCACACACTCACACACTCACACACCTCACACTCACACACTCACACACTCACCTCACACACTCACACACTCACACACTCCACATCACACCTCACACTCACACTCACACCACACACCACCTCACACCACTCCCACACCACATCACACACCACACACTCCACACACACACCACACTCACACACTCACACACTCCACACCACCACACACTCACACATCACACTCACACCTCACACACTCCACACTACACTCACACTCACACACTCACACTCACACACTCACACACTCCACACTCACACCTCACACCTCACACACTCACACACCTCACACACCACACACACACTCACACTCACACTCACACACTCCACTCACACACTCACACTCACACACACATCACACACTCACACTCACACTACCCACACTCACACTCACACCACACACCCCACACTCACACACTCACACTCACACACACACACACACCACACACACTCCACCACACCTCACCACTCACACCTCCACACACCACACCCACACTCACACCCACACACCACACACTCCCACCACACTCACACACTCACACACTCACCACACTCACACACTCACCCACACTCACACACTCACACACTCACACCACCTCCACACCACCACCTCACACACTCACCACACTCACCACACTCACACACCACACACTCACACCTCACACACACACCCACACCTCCACACCTCACACACTCACACCCACACCCACACACTCACACTACACACTCACACACACTCACACACTCCACACTCACACTCACACACTCACACACCACACACCACACCACACACACACCACCCACACCACACACTCACACACTCACACCCACACACACACACTCACACACCACACCACACACACTCCACACACACTCACACACCTCACACACTCACACACACACCACACCCACACTCACCCACACACCTCACACACTCACACACCACACCACTCACACCTCACACTCACACACACCACCACACACTCACACCACACACTCACACCACACACCCACACCACACACCACACCCTCACACCTCCACATCACACACCCACACTCACACACCCACACCACACACTCACACACCTCACACACTCACACACCCACCCACACACCCACACACACACTCACACACACTCACACCACACTCACACCCACACACCACCACACACTCCACCACACACACTCACACTACACCACACCCACACCCACACACTCACACTCACACCCCACCTCACACTCCCACACCCCCCCCCCCCCCCCCCCCCCCCCCCCCCCCCCCCCCCCCCCCCCCCCCCCCCCCCCCCCCCCCCCCCCACACTCACACCTCACACACCACACACCACACACCACACCACACACACCACACACCTCCCCACCCACTCACACTCACACTCACACCCACACCACACACTCACACACTCACACCACCTCCACACTCACACCACACCCACACACCACCCACCCACACTCACCACACCCACACCACACACCACACTCACACACCCCACACACTCACACCACACCACACTCACACACACACCTCACACCTCACACACACCCACACCCACACACACACTCACACACCCACACTCACACACTCACACACACACACACACACCACACACCCACACTCACACCACACTCACCACCCACCCACACCACACACACCTCACACACACCCACCACACACCACCACCACCCACACCTCACCCACACACACCCACACACCACACACACACTCACACACACACACTCACACACTCACACCACACACCACACTCCACACTCACACACCACACCACACCACACACTCACACACACCACACCACCTCACACCACACCTCACACTCACACACTCACACACACCACACACTCACACACTCCACACTCACACACACCACACACTCACACACCACACCACACACACACCTCACACCTCACACACTCACACCCACACACACACCCACACTCCCACTCACACACTCACACACTCACACCACACACCACACCCACCTCACACACTCACACCCCACACCCACACTCACACACTCACACACCACACACACTCACACACCACACACCACACACCCACACTCCACACTCACACACTCACACACTCACACATCACACACCACACACACCCACACTCACACACCACACACACACCCACACCTCACATCACCCACACTCACTCACACTACACCACACACACACCTCACACTCACTCACACACTCCCACTACCCACACACACTCACAACCACTCCACACACTCACACACTCACACACCACACTCACACACACTCACACACTCCACAATCCCCTCACACACTCACACCTCACATCACACTCACACACTCACACACTCACACACTCACACCCACACAACCTCACACACTCACACTCCACACACTCACACACTCACACCACACACTCACACACTCACACACTCACACCACACACCCACACCTCCACACCTCACACACCTCACACACTCACACACTCCACACCACACACTCACACTCACACTCCACACACCACACACCACACTCACACACTCACACACACACACCACACTCACACACCACACACTCACACACACTCACACACTCACACACTCCCACACACTCACACACTCACACACTCACACACCCACCACTCACACACTCACACACTCACACACTCACACACTCCACACACACACCCACACACCTCACACACTCACACACCCACACACCACACACCACACACCCACACACACACTCACACACCCACACCACCCACACTCACACACCACACACTCACACACTCACACCTCACACACTCCACACCCCCACTCACACACTCACACCTCCACACACCCCTCACACACTCCACACACTCACACACCACACCCCCCTCACACACTCACACACCCCACACACTCACACACCTCACACACCTCCACACTCACACACTCACACACACTACACTCACACTCACACACTCACACACTCACACCTCACACACACTCACACACTCACACTCACACACTCCACACTCACACACTCACACCTCACACACTCACACACTCACACACTCACACACTCACACACTCACACACACTCACACTCACACACTCACACTCCACACACTCACACACTCACTACACTCACACCACACACTCCACACCACCCACACACTCACACACTCACACACTCACACACTCACACACTCACACACTCACACCCACCTCCACTCACACACTCCACACTCACACTCACACACTCACACTACCCACTCACACTCACACACTCACACACTCACACACACACACTCACCACACACTCACACACTCACACACTCACACACTCCACACACTCACACACCTCACACACTCACACACTCACACACTCACACTCACACTCACACACCTCACACTCACTCACACACTCACACACTCACACACTCACACACTCCACACTCACACACTCACACCCTCACACACTCACACACTCCACACACTCCACACACTCACACACCACACACACTCACACACACTCACACACTCACACACACACTCACACACTCACACACTCACACCTCACACACACTCACACACTCACACACCACACACTCCCACACACTCACACACTCCCCACACACTCACACACTCACACACTCACACACTCACACCCCACCACACTCACACACTCACACCACACCCACTCCACACACTCACACACTCCACACACTCACACACTCACACACTCACACACTCACACACTCACACACTCACACACTCACACACTCCACACACACTCCACACACTCACTCACACTCACACCACTCACACACTCCACACTCACACTCCACACACTCACACACCTCACACTCACACTCACCACTCACACTCACACACTCACACACTCCACACACTCACACCCACACTCACACCACTCACACACTCACACACTCACACACCACACACTCCACACTCACCTCACACACTCACACACCACACTCACACTCCACACCCCACACTACACACACACTCACACACTCACACACTCACACACCCACTACACCTCACACACTCACACACTCACACACTCACACACTCACACACTCACACACTCACACACTCACACACTCACACACTCACACACTCACACACTCACACACTCACACCCTCACACACGCACGCACACACACAATTAAATTGGTAACATAAAACAAACGAAATTAAAATATATGTATGCACTTACGTAATAAAAGGGAAGAATTTTGTTAATTTTAAAAATTTTTATTTCGTTTGTTATAAATCTTATTATTTCCTCCAAGGTTAAAGTGGTAGGTCATTGGTCGACCGAGTAGTAGGTGCTAAAGTTTGACATTTCCCCTAGATTTTACTTTTCCTTGTTTTGTCTCCGGGGGGAAGTGTTGTTATGAAAACACAATAATTTAATTTTCATTTGTTCAAAAAATTATAATTAATTTTCAGACCTATTCATTAACGTAATTTTAAATGTACAACTGGTTAGTGTTGCATTTTGAAAATTGAATCCGTGCAACGATGAAGTACTGTTCAAGTATTTATTGATGGAATAACTGGCGATTTGGGCGATGACGATGCTATTAAATTTCCTGCGTACCACAGTTTCGTTTAAATTTAATATTCGGGCAACATTCTCTTTTTTATTGCGAGTAGACTCTTCTATGCATTCTTCCGCCACGGAAATATAGCTCGCTCCAACCCCCGTGGCGCTTCAACGAGTCCTTACTTCCTCCACCATGGATCAGTAATGTAACCGATGTACACTTTAAACAGTTACTCGTATATCCATGAATACTGCTTAACTTTAGAAATTTGGCGACTTTTCCAGGTGCAGCACTGATGAATCCCAATAACATTTCTATAGCATTGCCATTTTAATATTTCTTAATGAGGCGTACTTGTGGTAAATGTTGATGAACATTTCTCCATTATTGTAAACGACCGTACTTTTCTTGTAATGCTATTCGGGAATTTTTGTTAGGATTAAATTTCCCATATCTTCAATGCCATTTTCACCATCTCGTCGCATCTACTTGCGCCAGTTGCCCCGATTCATAAAGCAATTTGAATAAATCATATTACATTTGGAGGGCACAAAATTAAAACTGATTTAAATTTACATTTGTTCCTAAATATACTTCATCTAGTGCGTCCATTAAGAAACCTTCGCACTATTCTTTAATAAACATTCTTGACTTTTTTGCAGTATATACCTACTTCACTTGTCTCTTTCGGAAGACATCGTAACTTATATAATTGACTTATACTCATTCTATGCTTAATAACTAATTCGGATCTGATCATGGAATAACGGGACCACTTTGTCGAATATTTCTATTTCTTATCTTTTTGCATCTGGCTAAAATAAGTAAGAAGTACATTTTCCGAATAAATGTACACATTCTTTTCATTACACCATTGAATAAAGTGTTGATACGCAGCAAAACACTTTTCACCGGATTTCGATGTCAGAGGCACGATACTGTTTCATTCGCTTCAACGGCAATTTGGGGCGGCGTGCATTGCATTATAACTAATTTACAACTATTTTTTTTGATTTAATTAACTTACTTCTTTCTTATTAAAAATTGCAAACTGCGAAATAATTTTTTCGCTCAATACTAAGGTTATTTACTGCGTTACCAAGGAAGAAGCACTTACATATTCATGAAAACAAACCTACCTACTGGACAGTGGCGTTTAATTTAACGATACCTAATAATATCTCTTAAAAACCTATAATTAAAAATAAATGTTTTGCGTAAATTTGCGGAAGTGAAGTGTGAAGAAAAAATAGCATATTTGATTTGCGGAGAAGTTGCTTTTCATTGCTTGCTCACTTCGTTCGGCGGCTAAACACAGGCGGGCCATAAAAGTAATACTTCACATAAAATAATGTACTATTTTTATATTAATTAGAAAAGTAATTCTGTGTAAAACGGTTTAGGTTATAATTTTTCGGTGTCATTACAATATAAACCGCCTTATAAAATTTTGTTTGCAATTGGAAATAGTTTAGTATTAAATTGAAAGTTCGTTCTATTTAACACAATTTTTTTTGCAGTTGACAATTTATTTGTCAAGGTGTCAAAAAGAAATTATGAACTGGTTACACTTAATTTTAGACATATCTTTATTACTTTATTTAAAAGCTATTTTGAGTAATTTGTACTGATAATAAAATCTGTGAAGCGTTTCCTTTTTCTGGAAAACATTTGGAATAAAATTTTATCGGTTGAACAAATTTAGGTAAATGAAGTATGGGAGGGAACATTGAACACTAGGTGGAAGCGAGTCCCGATAATAATAGTGACTATAGTGAACAGATTGCAATTATGTTTATTTCCGTTGTAACCTTGCATGTTTTGTAGTAATCTTTGCTTATTACTCGCACTTTTGTGCCGTCAGACTTGCTTCAACCACATAAAATAATTCGTATATCTGCTTTAAAATCCGAATATTGTATTTAAAGGTCAAAGATATAGTCTAAATCGACAAAAATTGATCATGCATTCATACACGTTGCATACCTAGTTTATAAACACACACATTAACGATTAAAAATGGTGTTTTTTTCAGATTAAACGATCTAGATGAGCTTACAGAAAGAGGATTATTCTTGAACGACCTTAATTTACATGGATTAAGTAGAGAAATGGTTTTAGCTGGATGGCAGCACAACTCAAAGTAAGTTTATCACACAGTAAAACATTCAAATTTTAAAAATAAAAGTACAATACGAATAAACACAAGTGAGAAAAATGTACAAAACTAATTTATTCAAAAAAAAAACAAATCTGGAAACGCGCGAATTACATTTTAAATTGAATAAAGTGAATCAGCAGGTTTCATTCTTTACTTTATAGACCCTTTCTTACATTTACACTGGAAATAAAATGCCTTCTAATTTGAAAACATTCATTTAACATGAAAATTGTTTTCGTAGCTTAAAAATTACATAATTTATTACCATTCCTTTTATACATCTAAAACAAAGTATTAAAATAGTAACGATGTTAAATAAAACTATTGGAAAATAATACACTAACTGTATTGTATACAGTTTAAATTAGCGTAGCAAAAGTTTTGTAAGGAATTGGAATTATTTGTCGTAACCCAGATGTACCCTATCATGAAACGTGTAATTTGAACTTGTTCGCATTAATGCAAATTCAAGAGACAAAACAATAGCTAAAGGATGCATCTTAATTTGACTGATAAGATGCTATTATTAATTGCTTAAATTGATGTCACTGAGAATAATGCTACTCCGCCTAATGTTAGGCTTACTCCAATTAATAGCTTAAATCTCTCTTACTGGCCGTGATTAAATAATCAGAGTTGATTTACAAATCTGATCTAGAACTCGCAAAATTCTAACCTGATTAAACAAACAGTGATCGTCTAGGAGGCAAATAACCTACGTTGTGTAATGTAATGTGCATGAGATAGGGTCGGATAAGGTTAATTTGATGCATAAGGTGGCAAGGTAATTAAATAAAACAAAACTACAATAGAGATGAACGAGTTGCGCTACCTGGTGATTCGCTCGTCATCCTATTTACATCGGGAGAAAAAGAATCACCAAGAAAACTCCCTTTATTCCAATAATAATCACACAAAGAAAAAAAACAAAGATCAGATAACACAAGTAAATCGCAATCAAAGGATTAAGTAGGTATCAACACTACTCTATCGGTATTAAAGGCGTACAAAATTGCCTAAAACGAAGTTTAGTCACAAATAAACATAAAATCAGGTCTATAAATGGTATTCAAATTAAAGCAAAAATAAACAAGTAATAAATAACAAACAGGGGATCCCTTTTGGAACCAATTCCTGTCTGCTTTTAGGTAAATAATTACATATAAAGCATTATACAGGGTGTGGTACAACCGGCCATAAACAGAACATAAAAAAAAACAAAGGACATCATTGAATCAAGTTAAAAGGGCGTACCTTACGAAATTTAAATATCACCAAAATAAAATGCAAGGCAATTTCAATAACTACACATAAAGGCAATAAATATAAACAGTGTGATCGTATCCACAATAACATCGTCATTGTTTAACCAATCATGGCGGTTTTTAACACCCAAATACATTAAGCACTCTAGTAATACGTATTACAGTACGTTACACATACAAATTTGTGGGTACGATCACAACAAAGAATACACATGGACAATAACAGTAAATGATATAATTGAGTACACAGAAAAACCATTCGTGGCCAACCGCATTAAATACGCAGTGGAGACAAAGTATAACGCCTGACATCAAGCCTTGCTAAACACAGATTCACCTACTTGATTAGTAGGTATTATTACAAATGCCAGATAATAACGCTCTCAATTCTTCTTAGGCATAAAACAAAACACAAAAATATAGACATATAGGCATATAACGGTAACAAGAGAGACATTTGGATAAATATATAGATAACTAGATCATTAGGGCCAGCTTTCTGACTTTATACCTATGATCGTTTGTGTTTTTATCACTATAAATACAGGTTAGAATTATCAATACACAAAATAGAACACATAAAGAAAAAAGAGAGCGAGCTTCTCTGTGCCGGCGTAATTTCAATGAACACAACAGTTTTGCAAGTCAGGGTTTCAGTTTGGTTTTAACAATTTAAATGAGTAGGTAGAATGACCTTTTCTGTGTAATTTCACAAACCGTAAAATCTTTTCTTTTACTTACATTATCAATGTAGGTTATCCTTTTAAGCTTTCACCAGCACAAATGTTTAAATACTCGGATTTTATCGATTAACACAAAAAGAAAAGAAGATCTAATTAAACAAACACAAAATCGATGTCAAATCTTAATAACGCACGCCTTGAAAATTCAAATGCAACTCCCCATTCTAAGCACAACAAACCGTTTTTATTCCATCATCCCCTATTTTCCATATCAACTAACAAAAGCAATAATAATATAGCGTGTGAACGCTTTTGCCTTTAATTATGAAAAGAAACATTATTTCTAATTAACATGTGCAATCGACCGTAGAAATCCTGTATTTAAACTATCACATTTCAACTCATGAACAAATTTTTCTTTGACCGCGGTGTAATTTTTTGTATAATACTGACATTTTTATTTTCCAAACGCTTTTATAAACGTATTTAGCAATTTGTGATGCCCTTTCGATAAAGGCAGTTGAGCCTGCACCTGCAACTTAAAACATCTGGTTGCGGGCCGCCCTCAGTTAAAACCCGACACAAACATGTCTTACAAAAAAAAGAACTACAAACCATTCTCAAATAACAATTATTATATAATAACTTTTAGTAATTATCTTTTGCTATCGCGACAACAATTTTAATCGGAATATTTTCAATGTATTCATCAAATTTTCGTAGTGTGCTACCTACATATTATTTTGATTTTGTTGTATTCAAGGTAGCACAACTTAAATTTAACTCAATGCACCTTGCTATAAGTCTGTAAAATCTAACATTTTCAGCTTCGGATTAGCGCTTTATGTAACGCCAACATATATACACTATTACCGTTTCCTTCCTACATGTATGATTTCAACAAGTAAAGCAAAAACGTGCATTAGTTATCTGAATTAAGAATTACACTATACGTTTGAAAGTATTCGTCATAATAACGGTCAGGTTAGAAAGAAATAGAAAATAAAGCAACCATGCGTTTTCTAAAACACATATCGAACTTCAACAAACAAGTTTTTAATAACATTGCAGAAGTTCTATAACATTTTCGACGAGTTTTAGTACAATCGTCAGTGTTTGTTTAATTAATGAAATAATTATTTCACTTAGCATAAATGTAGGTAAATAAGATATACATATAAAAATACATGTAGGTACAATTTCAGTTTTTGTAATTAAAGGAACTTACATTGCTCGATCACTTCATATTGATTTACATACATATACAATACAAGAAGTGAAAAATATTTTACAAATAGAACTTCATTCAAATTTTTGAATCATTTCTTGTACATTTTCAAACAATGTTGGAAAATGCCTAAGAAATGCATTTTTTTTGGGAATAATTAATCAATTATTAATTACAAAACAGCTTTACACGTCAACCCTTTATTATTTTTTTTAAAAAGTCCAAATCTGACTGTCACTACTTTCGTCCCCGTTAAAACAAATTATAAGAGGTTTCACAACCATGTCCAGCATGCGCTCTTGCGACCAACATTTAGATATCACCTTTTCTGTATGCACAATGGTTTTTTTTCCACACTTCGCCGGAACATTGTTCCAAAGATTCTTCCCACATTTGTAGATCACTCCAATAACCACCATAACCAATATGTTTATCGTCATAAGATTTACAAATACCCCAAATATTTTCTATCGCATGAAATAGACAGTGATATGGCGGAATCTTAAGAACGCAATGTCCGTATTGCATAATTATTTCATCGGTGACAAAGGATCTTTTGCTTTTTATGTACTTTAGCAATGTTTTCGGAATATTTTAGTTTATGTATTTTTATGTAAGAAATGTGGGAATGTATGTAACTGATATTTGGCTAAGGGTTGAAAAACACATGTTGCGGTTTAACTAGCAGGTGTAATCAAAGACGTGTTTGCTTGGTACTAGGAATTTTATATTAAATGTAGGGTTTGTTACGGACGAATGCATATTTTTAAAATTAAGATTTCGTTCTACTTGGAATGCGAAAAATGTTGCCACGAAATAATTTCTTGTTTTTTCTTTTTTATTACTTGTCAAAACGGGGGTGATTTTTCGGCAGTAGATATAGTTAGTTTAAAGTCGGAGGGGAGCTGTTGAAATGTTGATTAAGCCGGATTTCTTTTATTGTTATAATTAGAAAGGCCTGTTGTAGACTGTTCGGGCTATAAATATTTTGTCTTGTCAAAACTAAAACACTAATTCGTTCTTTTCTTTTTGTGTAGGTTTTAATGTAAGTTTCTCCAAAAAATAATCTATAATTAGCCGTCGCAGCGCCGAGTTTTAATCCGCGTATCTTAACTCGTCTTGTTGGTGGTAAAGGGAATATATTCAAGTGTAAGTAGGTATTTTTATATAAATGATAGCTCGCAGCAAAGAATTTTACAAGCCTGTGTAACGTATTAAAAACCAAATATTGCCTTGCAAAGGTATCTCATTCGCACGCGGGCTCATTAAGCTGAAATCTGCTAAAATAAAAGACAGTACAGGGCTCCCTCGCTATTGTATTTGGGTGCATTAGTATTGTTGTTTGTTGTTTATATTTATATTTGTGTAGAGGTGGGACTGGCGAACGCGTACAGGATAAACCTTGGTTATATTTTTAATAGGCAATTGCCAAACGTTTACATACTCCCGGGTCCAAATGACCATTAAATACCTCGAATTTTATTTTTATTGTTGTATAGATAAATGGGTTACCTGAGAAAGGGGCACCGTATTTTTCTAACGCACTCAAACTTGTATATCGGTCACGGCGTTATGATTTATTTACAACTTACCTTTGTAAGGCTTTGTTTTAATGAGTTTCTTTGTGTCAATTTGTTCAAGTAGAATTCTTTGCCTGAGAACTGATTTCTCTTTATATGTAATTTATTGTAATTTTACTTTGTATTTTATGCTTTATTAGTCACTAAACAATTGTGGATGTGTAAATTTCTCACCTATTTTTTGTCCTTGCATTTACCTTATTATCACCTGTGCAATTTTACTGTTATATTTTATATGTACCGAAATTTGCGTTATTGTTTTATTTGCTTATTTACTTAAAGATCGGCATGATTGGTTTTAGAGGGTCAGATGTTTGGCATTACAATTTTTATTCTGATTTATTTAGGACACAATGGTGGGTGTGATTACATTATGGTTTTTTTATCGTGTTTATGGGTAGCTAAACTGCTTTTTATTTATTTATTTTGCTTAATGTTATAATTTTGTGCGCACTTTAACCTGACTTAATGGTGTTTTGTTATATATTTAACCCTTTTTTGTGTTATTTGATTTATTAATGTACTTGTGCATTTGCTTATTCATGAATAAAGTGTGTTTTATTGGTGGTTCTTTCCCACAATAGTACATTAACGGGTTGAACCATCATTGCGCTAATCTCGTTAATTTTAATTTGAGTAGTTTCATTTTTTTACCTGCCCTACATGATGCAACACTTATCCTCATCCAGCCTATCTAATTCAAATAGCACAACGTACCTACCACTAGATGGTGAATTCTTTTGATCAGATTTGAGGTTTGCGAGTAATTAAATATTAGACTTGTAAATAAATTCTAATGTTTTAATTATTGCCAGGAAAGTCAATTAATTTTGGTAATAGTAATATTATTGTCAGTAAAGTCAAGATAAATCACTTAGCGATTGTTTTGTTCTTGGATTTGCATTCTTACATATCAATTCAGTTACATTTTTCAAGATAGGGTACCTGGAGTACGCTACAGTATGTGCGCTTTTTTCCAAGTTCCAGCTGGCGACCTTTCTACAAGGCGAGAATGGTATGATGCGGTGTCCATTATTATTAAATATGGTTCCGTTACATTGGTAGAAGCTGTTCTCTTAACTAATATATCAGTGTCCATACTGTCATGGTAATAGCTGGATTTAGAATTTGAAGGAAATACCAAACTACAATTTTCCACGAACCCGCCTTTATTACCCGCATGTAAAATAATATACCTTTTCCCTGAAGACGACTGATTAGGTTCTTTTACGTCGTCCTGCCATGATAGATAGCTTTGGAGATCCCCTTGCGAACACCCACATTTCATCTAGAAACGCGACTGAAAGAGGTAGGGCAAATTTCATATTTTTCACATATTCTCTTCAAAATGAAACACGCGATGCCGCGATGTTGGTTTGTTCACAAAGTCCTCTTGGGTTACAACTCTTTAAATTTAAATCCGACGGTATGTAAAATTTTAGTTATGGTAGGTCGAGATGCAGTGTGTTAATTTTTATTCTGCTAGGGTACTTTGTTATGCAGTCAAGGTTACTGGATTTTTATCAGCATACATACGGTATACTGCATCCGGGATTGTGCAGCGTAATCCCTCGGAAATGTCACTTTTTGGCTTTCTAAGAGATCTTTTTTTTCTTTCTCCCGTTTCATTAATCACACGTCTTAATGTCGGAAGACTAATTTGTAGTGCTTCCGCTGCTCGTTCTTTTGCAGCTTCAACAGCACGTGTAGGAACAAAATTATCTTTTTCTCTTTAAAGTAATTATATTTCGCGGGAAAATTAAAGGGAATTATAGTATAAGTACAAACTACTTAATTACTCTAACGATAACGACTATCGACTAACTAAACAACAATAAATCAATAGGTCATAAGTACTGCTGACAAACAATTAATGAGGTGCTTTCTACAAATTAGGTACATTCCTGCGTGAATCATATTTTAGAATTAAAAGAAGTTTTTATGCGGTGGGTACTTATTTGCTGAATAAACCTATTTCTTCAATTAAACAAACACTGACGATTGTACTAAAACACGCCGAAAATGTTTACAGTTCGAAATGTGTTTTCTATTTCTTTCTAACTTGACGGTTGTTATGACGAATATTTTCAAACGTTCAGTGTACAGTGTAATTCTTAATTTAGATAACTAATGCACGTTCTTGCTTTACTTGTTGAAATCATGGATGTAGGAAGGAAACGGCAATAGTATATACATATATATATATATATATATATATATATATATATATATATATATATATATATATATATATATATATATTGGTGTTAAATAAAGTGCACATTAAGTGACTCAACCTTTTATGATGATGAGGAGTCACGGAACCATCGTAAAGATTGAAACTGCCCTTCTCGGGCAAAACTGCTCGATGATGATAGATCTAGTCCTCAAAACGTTGCATGAAAGATGCAAAGGGCATTGCACAATAATGTTTTTTGTCTTTTTAAGTTGTATGATACGCACGTATCAATCAACTACCATTGTTGACTTAATTATTTGATAACATTCTTAAGAACACTCTCCTACACGTGCTGTAATATTGGGGAATGTTTTTTCATTAATAAAAAAAAGGTTAATTTCATTTTTAATGATAAAACTGTTTACATTCGTTATAAATTCGTACCTACATTTTATATTAAATTAATTTTTTGCACGTAATACATTTAGATTTTTAGAACTGTTGATAAAACATAAATATTATAAAATTGGATTACACACCTAAAAATGAAAATTTGTAGTATGATTTATCTCACTCAAACGTGTATTTTCCCTTACGACCCTATAATACGAACAAAATCAATAATTACTTTTGAAGTTTAAATGTATTAAATGGATGGTACAAAATTTGTGATTGAGCTGGTTTTATTTAAGAGACAATATACTTTGCACGGATGTGCACCAAAGGCTTAAATGTAATTATGAAACTTTACTAAAAGCAAACGGAAGTAAATTCAAGGACTGTTATATATAGATGCCCTTTTCTTGAGTACATCTGATGAAGTAAAAGTCTAAACTTGTTATTTGCTCGTTGTAAAGATGTTTGCTATTGTTACTTTTACCGCTTAATCTCGCAACTGTTAAGGTAAGTGACCCAAATTCAGACACCTTTAGGAATTCAGATTACATTTTATTCAATAAAGTTATTAATTATTCAGTGACGTTATTTAGTTGTAATTTTCTTGAAAGGATGTCTAAGGTGATCTGAGAAGTTATCTATGATAAAACATTTTTGCAAAATAATTTAATTTCTATATTTTTTATAACCGTCCCAATATCACCTAATTCCGACAGTAAGAGTGCGGTCTGTTCCAAAATCTGACATGTCAGTGAACCTAATGCAGACAGCGTCCTCAAATCAAATATTTGAGGAACGTGATTTCGACAAAGAATGAAAAAAACGCTCATTGACGATTTGGTAATGATAATACCAAATTTCATCTTTAATATTTGGCCATTTCCCCCTTCCACCAGCCTTAGCCATTGCATTAGCTAACATTTTTTCATTGTTTTCATTGGTAATTTCTGCTGGATAATAATCGCCCAAATAGTTGACAATTATGAAATCACCAATTTTTATTTCGCTAACGAATGTGGGCTCCGCTTTCCGATTACTTGCTAAGCAGTAAAATTACACTAAATGCTTACTTAATTAAGAAAACTTTTTTCTTGTCTTCATTTTCAGTTTCACCATCGTCTGTTACTCTGTTTTATCATTATCCTGAAATGAAACCTCTTCATTATCTGACCTTTCTTCTTACTCTGCGTTTTCTTGTTTATTTTGCAGACTATCTTCTTTAGGCTTTTTAGTTTCTCTTGGCGCAATTTCTTGTTTTCTTCACATTTTCTCTTTCTATCCTCTTTTTTTTTAATGGCTATTTTCTGCTCTTCCTCATTGTCAAAAAATGTTCTCTCCAAGCATCGTAGTTAACTTTAACTCGACTATTTCTGAGCTTACTTTTTTAGTTCGTTCGGCCAGAATAAAGGGTTGGTAAATGGAGATGATATAATCACTATTGGCAGTACATGATAATGTTTAGTATTTCTGCTAGCATTCACACTTGCAGCTTTATTATCCAATTTCTCTCTTAGTTCCTCGTCTTCAGTGGTATTACTTGCTTTTTCTGCAGTCATATGAATGTTTTGTAATATTCCTTCCAAACTCTTGTCTATGACATTACTTTTTCTTTTCTCCTCGGCTTCTTTCCAATCTATCATCTGTGCTTTTCTATTTTTCTAATATGCTTTCTTTCTCAGCTATATCATATGTGCTTTCCTTTTCTTCTAATTTATTTTCTTTTTCAGCTGTTTCGCTAATGCTTTTGCTTTTTTCCAATTGATTTTCTTTATCAGTGTTTTCTTTAAGACCAACAATGTCCTACTTACGTCTCTGTATTTTGTATCAAATGTCATACAAACTCTTGTCCTTAATTTCCCCTGTCCAGTCTGTACCCATCAGTTCATATCATTTACGTAGAAAATCTGGCCGTACTTACG
Organism: Vesta saturnalis; assembly: GCA_036346205.1. NCBI lineage: Eukaryota > Metazoa > Arthropoda > Insecta > Coleoptera > Lampyridae > Vesta > Vesta saturnalis. The sequence goes on along the minus strand of JARFJB010000370.1, from coordinate 826,953 downwards.
ATTCAAGAGATCTCAAATGACTCGGTATTTCCGCATCTATTGCTTCTGTAGTTTTGTTTAAATCTTTGTTGTTTCAGTAAGAAATTTGTGATAGTCGAAAATGTCGGCCTTAAAAGGAAAAAGACCACATACCTTAAAGGAATTTTTGAAAATATTTTCCAAATTTGTGATTGACTTTAAAGCACTTTGAAGAACAGGGGCAAAAGTGTCTTTACCTAGTAAATGTTTATAATTATTTTGTATTTTAAATTTGTGAACATCACGTTTCTATTTCATTTTTAAAGCTTTAAATAACCCAACATCCAGAGGTTGTAGAGTTTGGTAGCCAGTTTATCGCAATTATTTGTTTTTCTCTGCGAGTGATTTATGCGCATCTGAATGTTTTCGGATACAAGCCAAGGGTAAAAAATGTTGGTTATTCCCCAACCTTTAGGCACTTGTGACACATGTTTCTGTATCCTTTCGTATGAATACATCACATCGGTAGCGCTTGTTGGCCAGCGGCATTACCAGTAATAAGAATAATTAAACATTCATTGTCATTACCGGATTTGTCATGAAGTGACTTAATTCCTTTTCTGGCAAGTGTCGTACATGCTTTTAGCGATAGAAAAAAAAGCAGATTCCGCAGTGTTGAATATTTTTTTTGGGTCAGTAATATTAATGTCTGATGAAATAATGTAATCTTCATTTTGCTTGTCCCAATTTCTGATTTTGCTTTCCGTTACGGCTGCTCGAGATGCGCACAAGTTTTGCGCAATTCGTTCACTAAATTCTGAGTGCCTTTTACTAAATAATTCATACCATTGGGGGCCTCATCTTCTATTTGTAAAATTGTTAGGACGCTTTAAATTTTTTATCAGGAGATAGACGCTGTGGAGCAATTGATCTATGGTTTTAGGAAAACCCATATGCTTCGTATTAATGATCCATTGAACCAGTAGGTTCACTTCATTTACAGTTAACACAGAAGGTACTCCGCTATGACATTCTTTTGGATAAATGCGCTGGATCTTCCAAATAAGCGTAGTTTTCGAGACGTTATATCGTTTTGCTGCAGCTGAACAAGGTATGCAATTTTTAATGGCTTCTAAAGCACGTCCTAATTAATCATCTTATTCTTTCGTCGACATTTTGCGTCCTTATCTCCGCCACACGTGTATAAAACGGTGTATATTTATGTTATTATAGAATAGTTCCGCAACCTTAAAATTACTGGGCCCCAACTCGATAACGAGAGTCTCTTTTTTACCCCCATCACACCCGACCAGGTCCACACGTATTTTAAAAAAGGAAAAAACTCAGCCCAAGTCATGACGGCCTAAATAGGAAGATCCTCCAGCACCTACCCGACCCAGCCCTCCGTCTACTATCTGATATATATAATAAATGCTTAACCCTCTCCTATTTTCCGACGGACTGGAAATTGGTCTCCACCGTCATAATACCAAAACCCCACGCTGACCTAACCTCACCCTCCTCCTATCGACCCATTTCCCTCCTGAGTTGCCTCGGAAAATGCTTTGAGCAGATTCTAGCCAAGCGACTCAGGGACCACCTCGAATTCAACGACCTTCTTCCTAACAGCCCATTCGGCTTCCGTCCCAACCGAACGTGTCACGATCCCTTGTTGAAGCTGCTTACCGAGACCACCAGAGCATTCAACCACAAGCAGTTCAATCTGACTGTATTTTTGGACATGAAGCAAGCATTTGACAGGGTTTGGCACGCCGGTCTCCTGCACAAGATCCGAAACCTAAACATTCCCGACCCCTTCTCCAAACTCCTACTCTCGTACCTGACCAACCGGTCAGTTCGGGTCAAAGTAGGGAAAACCTTCTCAGATCCTTTCGAACCTACAGCAGGCGTACCGCAAGGTTCTGCCATAGCCCCGATCCTCTACACTATCTTCGCACCCGATATACCCGAAGTCACTCAACCCGGAGTAGTCGTAGCGCAGTTTGCGGATGACATCGCCTTCTGAGCGGTTAATCGGAACAGCAAAACGGCCTCCCGCATCATATCCAAAACCTTACGGAACTTCTCCAACTGGGCTAACCGGTGGAGAGTCTCCGTCAATCCTACCAAGACCCAAGCAATCCTCTTCCGTCATCCTCATTACACCGAAGATAAGTGCCCAAAGCTTGCCTCCAGAAATGTGTCCCTCATTCTAAATCAGGAAAGACTCCCTCTCCAAGATGAAATCAGCTACCTACGAATCCTTTTCACACGAACCCTCAACTGGCTCCCGGATGTTAAAAAAACCCTCAACCGTATTAGGAACCGCGCAAACCTACTGGGCGCCGTCCGGGGTAGAATCAGTGGTTGTCACCCTCTTACACACTTATAAAACATATATCCACCCTGTTATGTATTTCCGAGCTCCCATATATACAAATTTAAACCCCAAACACCTTTACTCCATCGCTTCCTGTAAGCGCCGAATTTTCCGACGCATACACCGGTTACCCTTCAGGTACCCTAATACCCTTACTATCCAACGCGCCAATATATCCCCAATCACACATAGAATCCAAACCCTTCAGAAAAATTTCACCCACAAAAGAATTTTCGGCGATAGCATCCCAACCAAAGAGATCCTTACCACTCCTTATAACTACTGCTTTCCCCCATTCCCAGGAAGGAAACCCAAGCTCAAATTCAAACATCCACCCGCCATCCTCACACAACTCCTCGACGACTTCCCGAGGAGATAGAGAAGAATCCCTTGACAATATCCAGTATGCCCTCCGCATCCCCACGTCTATTGCATGACGACCCCAGCATGATACCGACCAACGAATATAAGCACACCTGAAGAGGAGAAGGACTCCTGAACAGTCCACAAATAAGTAATATAAGCTAACAATGAGTAAATACTAACACAAGCATGAGTAAACTAACAAAAAAAAATGTTATTATACTGACTGAAAGTATTGATGTTAAATCGTATCATCAGATGTCTTGACAAATATCTGGTATTGTAATTTTCTTATTTTTTGTGAATAAACAGAAATGTGTCTGAATTTAGGACAGTATCTGAGTTTGGGTCACTTACCTTATCTTTTTTTTTCATTTCAGACTGGAGTTAACATTTGAAAAAGCTGAACAACGATCAATAGAATTAGAACATAATTATAAACTTTTAGACACATGGAAGCGAAGGGGCGACGACTTATTGTACTCAATGATACCAAAAAGTGTTGCAGACCGTTTAAGAACAGGTAATTCGTCTGTCAGTACATGTGAGGTAATCATATTATTCTTAGTTTTTAAAAGTATTAATTTCCGTGTTCTGCAGTCCTTTGATAGAGTAACTATTATGTTTTGCGACTTGGTTGGAATTAATTCTACAACTGTAGAAGACGCTATGGATGTAGTATCTTCCATGAATGCGGTGTTCACGTGTTTTGATGAACTAATGGATAAATTCAATGTGTACAAGGTAAGATATTTTTTAATTTATAAATAATAAAGTTTGTTAATCATAAGGCGGAACTTCATTAATAATTATTTACGCAATAAGTAGGGTACATACAAACACCACACTTATGTAAAAGATGTACTGAGATGAACGTTCATAACAAAAATAATAAAAAATAACCGAAATATTAAAGCTCCTGGCAATATATTGGTAGCGTAGTGGTCTGATGTCACTCCACTCGCTTTATAGTAATATTTTATGGACAGCAGTATCGTGCATCTTTAAAACTTAAACGTTAGCGATGGTTTGTTCAGAATCTGGTTTTGTAAAATGTGATTTTAGACACAAACAAAATACACGCACGTACTACACAGAAATTAAAAAACACCGACCGCGTTTCAATAACTAAGCTATCATCATCAGCGTCGACCGAGGCGAACTAAAAAAATTTCTAATATATATACAATCAGCGAGTACCTTATCTACTACTTGATTTTTATCAGCAAGAGTAAGGCTACGGCACTCTTATTCCAAGGTTTGCATTTGATATGAACTAAACGTTCTTTAAAGCGAATTTTGATAGGTCGATCAGTTTGCCCCACATATATTTGCCCAAAATTTTTTCAATTAATTTTATAAATTCCCCAGTTATCATGCTTATCTACTTCAATGCTTTAATTATCCATATGTTCATACGAATTTGAAACACTACAGTGGAGCTGTTGGTAAGAGAGATTATGATATTTACTAGACAACCATTGGGACAACAGATAAATTGGTGCATTAATTCCAAAAACAATGGCTTTTACCTGGTTTATGAATCTTAAGTAAGCAATACATTCTAGATAGTACCGGATTGGCTATCGTTAGTCTAAATCTAAGAGAGTCTAATAATTCTAATAATGCCAGAAACAGTGGATCGCATAGCAATAGCTATTTTGTGTGTCTTAGGCAAACGATACATTCTAGGTAGTACCGGACTAGATACTGATAGTCGAAACCTGAGAGATCATAAAACCTTCCTAGTTGATCTAATCATTTTAGAACTAGGATCTTTGGTAATGACTCAATGAGAACCTGAATGTAAGAGCTGTTTGAATGAAGTAATAATCCTCTTTGTTTAAAATGACTACTTGATTATCTTTATCTGCTTTGAAATAAAAACAGATTTTACTTTTGAAATTTTTAACAATTCGAAGTTCTCTGAATGATTTAAACTAAATTTTGACTTATGTTGGATATTTTTCGAAATTTGAATTTTACTGGCTTATCTAACGTACTTTTTTGCTATTCAAGTAATGATTTAATCCAATTTTTTATACCAACTATGAATTTATCCAAAGAAGGTTTTTTAAAATTAAGATTATATTTCAAACCTTTTTTTCACTAAATCTACTTCTTCTTTGTTAAAAGTCACAGAAGATTTGTTAATTACAATATTTTCGTTTGTGGCATTACCGTTTTGCTTGAATTGTTTGTTTAATCTACACAATTTTGACATTGTCTCCTAATGAATAAATCCTTTATGATCGACCTACCTCATCCAAGCGATTTTTACCTCACAAAACGAAAGTAATTTGGCCAAATATGGTCGAAATTTTTGTTTATAAAGCTAGGACCTTGAAATTTTTGACTTAAGCTTTTCGCATAATACCATGCACACAAATATGCGTCAAATTGAGTTTTAAGGCCAGGGGGCTGCATTGTGGTCAAATTTGGCCAAATATGGTTGAAACTTTTGTTTATAAAGCTAGGGCCTTGAAATTCAGGACTTAAGCTTTCAGCAGTGACTTAAAATAAAAGTGTGGGGCATACATGATATCTTATACTTATAACAAAGCTTATCAACACCTACATTCAAACAATGAAGTGCAACACACTACCAAGAGCACCCTACACTTTTATTTTTAACCACAAGAATTTTTGGTTACTGGGTAGATAAAAAAATTATTTGATTCTTTTTAGTACATTTGGACATAAAAGCGTTTTTTTTTACTTATGTATATTATTATTAAGTAGAATTTATGTCATTTAGGAATTATATTCTAACATCTTAAAATGTATACTTACAATAAATATATTTAAATACCTGAAGAAGGGAATATAAATCTATTATTTTGAAACAATACATATTAAAAAATTGATTACAGAAAACACGTACAATTTAGAAAAAGAAAAAGCATCCACAACGGTAAATAAATATTCATTTCCTTTCTGTGATTTGGGAAAGGGGCCCAAGTGATCGATGTGTAACGTGTGGAATTGCACTGATATCTTCTCTATCGGATGCAGAAACCCTTCCTTCCTGTAGAACTCTTCCCATATAGACACGGTACACAACACGCGATATAACGTTTCACATAGACTTTCATTCGAGGGAACCAATAATGAGCAGTGAGTCTTTACAAAGTTTTCTCTGTACCAAAATGTCCCATTTCATCATGCGCACCTCGCACGACTTGATGTCGCATTCCTTGTGGAACGACCCAGAGAAGACCCCTGACGGTTATCCGATATAGTCGACCATTTCGCAAAGCGTACTCACGGTAAATCTTTTGGTCCTCGTCAGTTTCAGGTGACTTCAAGGGTGTCGCTCGGATATACTTCATTTTCGTGTCCGTCAATTGAGCTGACAAGATCCACTCGTCTTCATGTATTCTAAAGATCTCTTCGGTTGAAACTTCAACAATCGACGGATTTCTGTTTAAGGCATCTGCATGTATCATTCGCTTTCCTGGTCGGTACGCTACTGTAAAAGTGTATTCTTGAAGTTGCAACCACCACCTTGCTATTCTCGGATTTATACCCTTTTTAGTACTGGTTGCCTTTAGTGCATTACAATCCGTCACTGCGGTAAATTCCAGACCCAAAAGATATACCCTGAACTTTTTAATTGTTTCGACAACCGCCAGAGTTTCCAACTCGTATGAGTGAAATTTTTGTTCTCCAATTGTAGTCTGTCGACTGTAGTAGGCGACTGGATGTAGTCTTTTGTCTGTTTGCTCTTGTAACAGTACCAGCAAGCCCAATTCTGCTGGCATCAGTGTGTACTTCAGTCCTAGCTTTCGGACTATACAACGCCAACAACGGCCTACTGGGTAATGTCAATTTTAGAGTTTCGAATGCTAATTGCTCTGCTGCAAACCACTTCCATGTTTGTCCTTTTTTTGTCAAGTTGGTTAAAGCTCTGGAAATCCGAGCATAGTCTTTCACAAAGTGGCGAAAATAACCGGTCAATCTCAGAAACTGACGGACATGATAAACATTGGTTGGTATTGGAAATTCTTCCACGGAAACTGTCGTCCTTCGTCCAGGTCTCACGCCTTCTTCACTTATTTGGAATCCCAAATAACCTACCGTGGTCATCAAGAAGGTGCATGTTTCTAGGTTTAGGGTTAGATTTTCTTCTCGTAAAAGCTTTAGCACCAACTCTAGGTTCTGCAATCCCTGCTCTACCGAATGTGTATACAATAAAATTTCGTCTAGATACACTGCAGCAATACTTCCGGCGGGTGCAAGAACTTTGTTCATTAGTCTTTGAAAAACTGCAGGTGCATTCGATAATCCGAAGGCCATGCGGTTAAACTCGTAAGTGCCTTCCGGTGTTACGAAGGATGTATATTTCTTTGAACTCTCCGCTACTGGTATTTGGTGATATCCTGATCTAAGATCGAGGCTTGTGAAGTACTTGCATCCGTGCAAGCGATTGAGCTGATCATCAATCCGAGGCAGCGGTTAAAAGTCTCTTACGGTAAGGTTATTTAATTTGCGATAATTTACGCACATTCGATCTTCTTTTTCTTCACCAACAGCAGGGGAGATGCATACTCCGACTCTGACTCTCGGATTATCTTGCTAACCAACAATTCGTCTAATATGGTGCGTACTTTTCCTTTCTCCGATTCGGACATACGATAAGGTCGGTATGTGAAAGGTTTCTCCTCTCTTAGATGTATGGTCATTTCGCCCGACTTCGTACAGCCTAGTTCCCGCAATCCTTGTGCAAAACGGTGCTGATACTTCTGAAGAAGCGCCCGGAGTGCTTCGGTTTGTTCAGTGCTTATTGGACCTATCTGAACATTTTCGATGGAAAACTCAGGCGGAGATGCATTATCCACATGTAGAACTTGCTCAGTCGAAAGATCTTCCTGCACACATGGCCAAGCCCTGACTAACGAGCGTCCAGTTTTCACATGTAGGTCATTGTCTGATAAATTGATGACTGGTAGAAGAGCATCCTGTTCTACTCGGATTCGCAGGACAGTGCGAGGGATGCAACATTCTCGCCCTTCTTCCAGTCTCATACTAGCGTCCACATACAGGTCTCCCTGATAACCATCGTCACCTCTGATTGGTACGTGATCCAGATGACCGCGGGGTATCACCATTGCTCGCGTTGCCCATAGCAGTATTTTTTTAATCTATCGAGATTGTGATATGATGTTCCCTATCATCCTTAACAACTAATAGATGTGTTCGTTCCGTAAATGGTTGATCGATTAATAATGGTATTTCCTGGGTGCAGTCAGGAACAACGAGTGCTTTCACATTTGCTTCTACGTGGTCTACCCCAAGAATAAAATTGGTGCTACCTAAAGTGGCAACACGCCCCTGACCAAACCCGTGTATATAACTGACGTCCTCGTTGTTCACCTTAAGGTTTAAGACTTTGGTCTCTGCCTCTCGTATGGTATTGCATGAACTGCCCATGTCTACAAATTCTCGCACTGAAAATATTTGTCACCCGGATCAAACGTTGGTACTGCTTCCCCACGGAATGACGTAATCGTCCGAGAAGTCGCAATGTTCCCAACGAACGATCGTATTACATCGGCGAGTCGATCAATCGAAGATGCTTCGCTCATACGACTAGACGACGCGATAGGTGTCCGCGACCGGGATTGGTCGCGGCACCTGCTTCTCCGTCTATGTCGTCGTTCTCTACGCTTCTCTGACGATTTGGAACTATGTCTTCCCATTACAAGCTTTCTATTTTCTTCTCTTGTTTTAATTAGCCATAAGCGAATTAACCCAATTGTAATGGAAGTCACCCATACTTTCTACTATCTACTGAGACAGTTAAGGGTTAAGGGTATTCATTCACATACACACAGTCAAACATTGATAATAACTCAATTAAATAAGGCGCAAATAGCATCCCACTGCTGATATGTAAGAGCCTCCTTTTGTTTCTATATGTAAGAGGAAGGAGGGTCTTACCTAATATATACACAATTCAATAAATCGGTCTATAATCGCATAACTTTATCATCACTCACCAAACTCAGTCCGGTTTGATAGGGCTTCTATCAGGATTGTGCCATTACTGCCCTTGGCTTGGCTACTGCAATTATCAAGAAAACACAAGGAGCATCTCTGTGTCTCATCTCATACTTTTACAGTTATTGTACAATTCTAAGGCCAATCAGCTATTGAACGCAATAGCTGTATTTTCCCTGCCGGGAAAACATTGTCTAATGAATGTGAGGATCTTCCTACGCCAGGTCCTTCTACCCCCCAAACACGTATCCCCCAATGAATAAACCACCCTCATAGGAAGAGGGTCTGCAGGAGTCTTCTAACGTCAGACAGAAGCAATAAGCTTTAAGTCCGAATACGTAACTCCAATGAATTAATGGGGGACTTCCAACGCTGGGGAAGGCCCAGATTACGTAATCCTCGTGCATAAGATGATGGGTGCCCAACGCTCTCCTATAAGACCGTCTACGTATCCACCTGTGCATTAAACCACCCTCCTCAAAGATAAGGGTATGCAAGGGTCTTCCAACGTCAGGCAAGGGCCACATGCTACGTGGCATGGATACTGACCCTGTGCCTGAACGTAACCCCAATGAGATAAAGGAGGCCTTCTGACGTCGGTCGAGACGCCCAGCAAGCACTTAACAAGATTAGGAAGCCAAACCAAATACGTATCCCCCCATACAATACAGAGGTCTTCCAACGACAGACCAAGGCCACATGCTACGTGGCATGGATACTGACCCTGTGCCTGAACGTAACCCCCACGAGATACAGGAGGCCTTCTAACGTCGATCTGGTTCTAATCATCCCTAATAGTTACGAGACCGGCAGTATTTAAACTGTCCGTACGACGCACATTAATTACCACTCATCATCACATCGCGCGCATCAAGCAATTATAGATACAAACCGTCACATCATTCGCACGCTTCTTAGTAAACATTAACATAACGCTACTTAAGGTACCTTTAACATGTCATATAATCATACATCATATCCTTAAGAACAGCAATTATTGTTTTACTCACATGCAAATTAATTACCATAATGACACTATATGTAGGTGTCAATAACAATCCAAAGAAAATTGATTACTCTATTTGTACAATTATAATGCAAGTTAGATATGCTCACCTTCAACGCAGAAAAATAGAACAGCACTATTCACAAGAAAACTCAATTACGTACTGAACATTCCTTCAAGTCAATACTAGTGATTTGTATATCGATTTTGTTAACGACCGTCTTTATTAGTTCATACACCGGCATTTCGCCTAAGTTTAATAGGTTAATTAGTGACATATTTATGGGCCCTTATTTTAATTACTATATAACTCAACAAAAAAAAAGGAACGCATGTGTCGAATAACCCATAATTTTATTAAAACTAACGATTACATAGTGAAGAAAAGAAATAATTTTTGTATGCTATTTACATCGGTTATAACCTACATAACCTTCAGGCTGTAAAAATAACTTACCAAACACCTGTTAGATTTTAAGAATATTGTTTTCAACCGTTTATCATTACGATAATCAACGTTCTCTAATTTTTAATTGTATTTTGGAATACTTCCGCTTTAAATGCTGCCATCTCGGAGTATATTTTCTAATCAGAATTTATTATAACCAGAATATAAATCACGTCACATGGTACATTTTTTATTACTTTCATTGGTTAAAATACAAAACAAAATCGCAGAATAGGCTATGGAATCGGTGATAATTTTAAATAGTTTACTGTCAAAGTGACAGATTATTTAAAATTGTAGACTTTAAAAAAATATATTGTCTATTAACGTGCATTATATTCTTTTACTAAAAATATATTTTCTATTAACGTTCATTATATTCTCTTACCAAATATAACACGTGTTATGATTAATAATCGATGATAATCATAACACTAGTTATATTATCCCCGAAAATAATTTTGACTCATGTTTTTCATATCACACCATATGATGCCGTAGCGGTAAACATTCTTGGCGGGGCAATATAGAATCTGCAGTGCGCAAATATCTCATCACAGCTTCCTATTTTATAATTGTCTCCGTTAGAAACCGCTGACATTGACATTAAACTGTTTCGAATTCGTTATGACCTTATGTATTTAACTGAAACGTAACTGATAAGAAAGATAATTTGTATTCATTAGCAGCACAACGCGTGGTAACTAAATGGAAAGAAAAGGAATTTGCTGGATAACTTTAGATCATTTTGTTTTCCATTTTCTACAATGATTTAATTAACGCAAGGTCGTAAGATACAAACATTTTAAAACAGATAACAGTAAATCCCCCAAGATTGGTAATTGATATCCTGTTTATGATTATTGACTAGGTACACTTGTTGAAATATTTTCCTGTTCAAAATTGAGTAACTTATGTTCATGTCATCTAATTTGAATGTATAATTTTGTATGTTTAGGTAGAAACTGTGGATCAAATTTACATGGCGGCAAGTGGAGCTCCTGAAAGAACACCGAAACATGCCCAAAATGTTGCAGATTTATCATTAAGTATGATAAACCAAACTAAATCGCTTAGAACACCTTCTGGAGGTCATGTGGAAATTAGGATAGGTTAGTAAAATTAAATAAATTTGAGACATCTCAATGAACGTGTTTACTATCTTAATAATGGTTTGTTAACAAAATTCGTGCATTCAAGGCATTAGAATAATATTATTTTCAAATAGGTGTTTTAAGAAGTGAATCAAAATTTCACAAAGGAAAGAACTGTTACTACTTGATTAGGAGTTATCTCCGGTTAAGTTTAGATCGAAAGACATAATTGTTCTCTATGATTAATTATTAACCGCAAATTGAAGTTGATTAGAAAACGAAAATATCGGCCTTAACGGTTATCTTCTGACGAGAAGATTTTTTAACACATTCTATTTTCCCTCTTAAGTTTAAAATGTGCGCATAATTTTTTATGTATTAATGTAACTTACAGAAAACATCAATTTCTTTATTTTGATGATGTTACTTTGGACTGGATATGATATTTTGTTTCTTATCTTGGTGGCTCATTTACGAAGACTTGCACAAAAAACACTGGGATTTTTTTTTACTTATAGTATTCCCGAACAGGCTAAGATTTTCCTAACGTGCTAAAGCACTCAGGAACACTGGGAGGGTTTAGGGATATTGTAGGGCTGTCGAGAAATGTGTATGAATAGCTACCTTAAATTGACTTAAGTCAAAGTTTGGAGGAAAACAGGAACTGGGTAGTGCATTCCACAATTTGGTCACCGCGTGGAAAAATGTTGATTCCGCCCGTTTAGTGTGACAAGATGGAATTTTGAGTGCGTAATTATGGTGTGAATGTGCAAACCGAGTGTTCCTAGCGAACATGGCCTGCAAAGGTATTAATTAATGTATTTCGGAGGCACACTTGCTATGCTCAAGAGACTATGGGTCAGAAGTCAGAGACGGGTCATTTATAAGCCTTATAGCTCTTTTTTGGATGGGGTTTACCATATCAAGGGCGTATTGGGGAGCGCTGACCCAGAGGTGGAAATTGTTTTCCAAATGAGGTCGAATTTGAGCCTTATACAGAAAGGATTTGTTGCGATGTGAAGTACTGTTTAGATCTGTATAGAAAGCCCAGTTTACGGGTAGCTGTTTTGCTGGCTGACGAAAAGTGGTCAATTCATGAAAGGTTCGATGATACGGGCATCCCTAACAAAGAAATAGAGTTTGAAATCTTGAGGCCTAATCCATCCATATTTACAGCAGGAAATGATCGGTCTTTCTTAGAGGACATAAGGCAACACTGGGTTTTTCGTCGGCGTTGAACGTAAGTAGATTATTCCTTCCCCATTCAAGGACACGTTCTAAGTCACTATTGATTGACGTCCTGACTTTTATTGTGGGAAAACTGAGAAGAACTACAATGTAAAGTGCTGTCGACTGTAAAGCAATGGGTCGGGTTAGTTGAGGAAATGAGGTCATTTATGTATAGCAGGAAAAGTGTGGGAGCTATCACTGATCCGAACTAAATGAGCTTGGAAAGTAGGCACTTGTGTCAAACCTGGTCAAAATCCTTTGAAATATCTAAAGCTACTGCGACTGTTTCACCGGACCTCTCTATGTTTTATTCCAAAGTGTCATATGAAAGATCACCCGTTGAACGACTCTGTCTGAACCCATACTGATGGTCGTTCAGGAGTTTATTGAATTCTAGAAACGAAAGTAGTTGGAGGTTGATGGCTTTTTCCATGATTTTCGACAGAATGGAAGAGATAGCTATTGGTCGATGGTTTTAGGGATCGGTTTAGTCGCCGTTGGACATTTGCCAACTTTCACGATGAGGAAAACTCTCCAGATGGCATGGAGATCTAAAAGAGTTTGGACAATACAGGTACTAGCTCGGGGTAGCATTTTTTAAGGACGGTAGCTAGAATACCGTCAGGGCCAGTCGCCTTGTTTGTTTCAAGTTTATTGATAATTGATTATATACTAAACTCCATTTAAGAAGGTAGTGAAGAAAAACATAGGACAGAACTCCACCGCACTTGCATCATTTACCTAACGTAGGTACCCTAACCTACTTGTATAACATTTAATGAAGTAAACATGTTTTACAGTGTTCCATATTTTGTGTATTATTGCAGAACAATTACCATTTAAGAACAATAAGGGTAAATTAGTACGAAGTGGTCAAAGTTTGATGGCGTATAACATTTATTTACGAAACAAAGTAAATAAAAGTAAATAGGAAGCTGTTAAATTAACATCTATTGAGTCCTTGGTGAGCGAATGTTGTGGAACATTATCAAAGAAATAGAGATTTCTGGTATTGCACGTTCCCCTAATAAGACACGAACACGTCAAAGTCAATATACACGACTTCAAGATTCTGTAAAACCAGGTTTCGAAAGGCATGTGCATCCGTTCTTTTTTAAAAATGAACTGCCTTCTTTAGAAAAAGTCTTAAGAGCCATAAATGATGATTAACTACCAGATTTCAAACGCACGAGTTTATGGAGAATATTGCGAACGTTGGGATTCAAATATGAGAAGAGAAGCAGAAAAACTATTTTAATTGAAAAACAAGAAATTGTTTTATGGAGACGTAAATACTTAACTTCTATCAAAAAGTATCGTGCAGAGGGAAGAAAAACTTATTATACAGATGAAACTTGGGTTAATGTGTGGCATGTGAAAAATAAAATTTGGAAAGATAGGGTCTTTCAACTGGCATCAAAGATCCATCGGGCAAAGGAACATGCTTGATTGTTGTGTGTATGGGTAGCACCTCAGGCTTTGTGGAGGGTGCTTATTTAAATTTTGAATCCAGAGAGACTGGTAAACAATAAATTCGGGTTTATAATTGCAAATTTACTTTGTTTTACGTTGTTTTAGGTAATGATCATGAAGAAATGAATGGTGAGGTGTTTAAAAATTGGTTGGAAGATAACCGTGTGATCGTAATGGACAATGCGCCTTATCACAGCATTAAAGCTGAAAAAGTTCCTAACCAAGGTTAGCGAAAAGGTGATCTCATCGAATGGCTTCATAGCAAAGCTGTAACACCTACAGGTGGAGACTTATTAAAAATAGAACTATGGCAATTAGCATAATAATATTCCCAATCTCATGCAACTCCTTACGTTGTTGATGAAATAATCAACAATAGCTGAAAAATAATATTGCAATTGCCCCCATATCACTGCAATTTAAATCCGATTGAAATGGTATGGGCACAAGTTAAACATTACGTAGCGGCCAATAATACTATAAATGAAATTGGCGATGTAAAAAACTTGTTGGATGAGGTATTGTCAATGTTTCAGCACAAAAATGGTATGATTCTGTGGAACATGCAATTAATGAGGAAAAGCGAATATGGGATTTAGATGGTATAATAGAAAATATGTTGGAAGTAGTTATAAATTTGCATTCTGATAGTAGTTCTTCAGAAGAATCAAGTGACGAAGATTAGTAATTTGTAATCGTTATGTATAATTTTATTGTTCACATTTATATTTTTGGATCACTTTGGTTTAGCGAATGTTGTGTGTTTAATTTTGAAATAAATTTACAACTGTTGATAAATGTAAAGATAGGTGCTCACTCAAACAGAATTTTTTGGTCATTTTGTGTAGAATGTTAATGAAATTAACTGAAAACCTTTTGAGTAGAATGAGCCACATCTCATGGTCATTTAAAATATTATTTTTTGCGTATGTTTTCATGACTTGCATTACGCGATGAATCCGTTGTAAATAACACTATAAAGTTACCTCCATGTCACGTGTTTTGCTTTATATTGACAAAGTCAACCATTACAATTCTTTTCATCTGTGGCAATCAGGGAGGTGTGATATATAACTGGAGTTTTATCGACCTTGTTAAATAAACGGTCAGATGCCCCCACCGCTTTTAAAATGAGCCTGGCCGCGTTGTCTCTCTGTATATGTGCATCATCGTCTTACCAATGATTGTTAGCATTTAAGGTGCGCGGAATTTTTAATAATTTAGCTTTTATTTAACAAACATTAATTCTTCATTACTAACATTTTATTCTGTGAAGTGCTATAAAGTCAAAATATTGGGATTTAAAACAGGTTAATGAAAAGTTCTGGCAGGTAATGTATAAAAAAAAATTGTTAGGTACATAAAACCCATGAAATATTTATTTATTTATTAATAAACGGGGTGAGCCCCAACAATTTACAATCATATATAAAGTTTTTGGCGTTTATCATAAAACATAATTTCTTAATCATAAACAAGTACACACTTGGACAATTTTTTTATGGTATATAAACTAGTACTAAAAATTTCAAACCACTCTGTATTCTCATTGCATTCCATCAACACTCTCTCAATGATACAAAATATAACTTTTTCTTTACTTTTAATTCAAGATAATCAATAAACAATAAAATGAAAGTTTAAGAGTCAAAAATAATTCCCAAATCCTTAATATGTGCAACATTTTGTAAGGCTTAATGATTAATGAAATATAAATTATTATTCAAACAAGCAGAACCGAACCTGACTGAAAAACATTTTTTAGTATTGCAATCAAGCCCGATATAGGAACACCATTCAACGAACGAATCTACATCACATTGTAATAAAAACGAATCATAGTTATCCTCAATGGCTTTGAAAATGTTCGTATCATCCGCAAAAAATAATATTTGACTGTACTTAATGCATAACTGAGCATCATTTATAAGTACAACAAAAAGTAGGGGAACAAGATGCGTACGTTGGCCTACTCCTGAGGGTATCTACATCTATGATTTCAGAAATAAAAGATCCAATTTTAACAAATTGTTTTCTCTCACTAAGAAATGATTCAAACCATAACAGTAAAGAACCAGTTATTCCATATGCATGGAGTTTTTAACTAGAAGACCAACATTTACTCTCAAATGCTCTAACTAGATCAGTATATATAGATTCTACTAAAACTCCTTCATTTAATTAGTTGATTATGTATTCTTTATAAACAGTTAAATTTGTTGCAGTTACCTACCTTCAATAAATCTATGTTGCTGCAAATTAATAAATTTCTTAAAAAACAAACTAGTTTTCTCATCAACATGTAATCAAGCATTCTCAAAAAAATTTTATTCCTAGTATTGGTCTATAATTATTAACATTAGTAATATCTCCACTCTTATGTAATGGGGTGTTAAATGAAACCTTCTATGCATTAGGAACACCTATTGTCAATGAATACTTCTTTATAGCTTCCTTACATTCTACAATAATAATAGGATGAATATTGTCTGACCCAGGACAATGATGTGGATTTAGATTCAAAATGCATGATTCAATATTACTCTCAGTTAACATTGGTCCAAATGATTCATTAACTTCACTTAAAACTTCATATGCATTTAAATATAACTTTATATATACATCTCCAAATTTCTTAGAGAATAAATTAACTATTTCTTGACGATCTTTAGCAACTTGTCCATCAAGATGTACACACTCAGGAATAGAATTATTACCATTAATAGAATTAACATATTTATAAAATTTCTTTAAATTGAACTTAATAGACTCCTCCGTGGACATCAAATAAGCTTTTTCATCTTTATATAAGTGTTACATAATGCTCTTTCTTTCTTAAATTTATCATAATAAAAGCTTGAATTTAAATACTTATACATCTTATGATACCTCTTTTTATTAAATATAGACGCTTTTAAGTCATTTGTAAACCATACTGGAAATTTTTTAGATGTAATTTCAGCCCTGAATAATTTCTCACAATATCGAATTAATAAAAACACATGATAAGATGGCAGTATTAGTTTTCCTGGAGAAACTAAGGATGTAAACGATGAATAGCCATGGGAATTTAGAGTATATTTGTGATCGTTTACAGACCTATTTAAGAGAAGATCTTTGCAATCGAGACAAGTTACATTTACAATAATTCTTTTAATTATGTAACCTGCCATGTAATATATAACATTGTCTTGTAGGTCAGTTAGGGAGTCCATTTCAAGAATTGAATTCAGGTCTTGTATGCTGCAATCATCACCTTCACTAGATTTATGTGCATTTTTTTTCTTTTTGAACTACAGAATTCAAAAACAGTCGGACAATGAACTGATTCGTTTAGGGAAATATTGACACCGTTAGCATTGGACCTTGGAGTGACACTATTTTAAAATAATAATTTTCGAAAGGGCCCACTTAAATTGTGAAGCACCTGGGTTGTTGTTCCAGCCCCCTCTTGAATGTATACAAGAAAAGTACATTTCCAGGTGATCCTGAGAGCATTTGTATGTAATACCATATTTCATAGGACTTGCAATATATCCTAATGCAAATGTCTTACGAGGATGCATAAAAATTGGCATGTTATTAATCTTCAAGCTTCCTAAGTAGGTTTCAGTGTCTGTAAAACTATTTTCCGAATAGATTCTATTTGATAATCTTAATGGAGATTTAAATCCCTTTTCGAATATATTTTGGAATTACACATATCAAAAATTCTGTCTAATTAACAGAGAAATTCCACTGTTGCTTTACTTTGTATAAAATCAGGATGGCCAATTTTCTGTAAATATTCAATAGCAACCGCAACACCGCTACTTAAAACCTGAACTGATAAACGTACGTTAATTTTTTTATTTTGATAATTTATATGGGCATGAGACACACTGTTTGCAAGCTTTAAGTCGATTTCCTCTTGAAGTCGGTGCAACTTTGTAATATAATCAAATGAGATATCACCTGTAGGTGAGGTCATCTTCGTTTGACCAAATGCATTTCTAGCCAACTTCTGCATGTATCCAAAATTGTATATAATTTACTTTGTGCCAAGTGGTGAGGAAATTCTGGTAATATTTCATTAACATTATAGCCAAGCTCTTGCAATGTGCGGATATGGTTTGACATCCATCACATGTCACTGACCGCACTGTTATATTTATTTCATACAATTTTTTTATCATTATTATAAGCTGCTTCTGCAATAAAGCTGGAATTTTGTTGGTGCAGAAGTATGCCACTGGGCACTTTAAAATGTCCCTGATATGCAACAATTTGGAACACTAAGGCTTCTGTGGCAACCTCTTCACTGTCAGTAGGTATTATACCACCCAAGTCGACATCTCCAGATTTTTTATCTTCTTTTTTCAGCCAGTCAATTTCTGATCGAATAGACATTGCATCAAAAATTAATGCAACATTTTGAAGTGCAGGGTTTACTTGAACTTCTCTTTGGAGATACTCAAATACTTCATTTAAAAGGCCAGGATTGCAATCATAATTAGCGAGCCACTTTCGTAACGTGGCACTATGTGGTAAAAATAATTTTCCCTTCAAAAAATTATATGCACTGGGCGAATAAAAATAAACTGTGAGAGCAAACTCTTTCATAGTGGCAGTATACCGCCTAGTTTAGTAACAATATTTTTGTTTTGAAACAAATTATTAAAAAGTTCTCCAGAAAACCCATCAAAATAATTTAAAACATTTTTCAAATCATTGTCTAAATGCCCACTATCTTTTAAGCATGTTAATAAATCATGTAATTTTAAAATTCTCTTATTTTTACGGTTCAACTTTTGTTGTAAAATTTTTATTTTTCGCCTTAAACCGTTTTTTGTTGGTGATACTACTGTATTTGTTTGAACACTAGCATTAGGGGTGTTAGGACAGTTTTCTAAAGGTGGTTCAGCAACCTTAAAGAAAGATTAAATGAGTAAAAAATTTGTTAGTATTGTGAAATAAATTTAAATTTTATATACTAATACCTACCTGCAAATTATCATTTCCTGAGTTTACAGCAGCATTTCCCTTTGGTAATGTAACATTCTTTCTTATAAGAACTCGTCTAGGGGTATCTTTTTCTTTATATGTTCTGGATAATTGAATATGCTAGGAATTGCATCTGGTTTTAAAAGCTTTCTACTTCCCGCTGTATAATAACCTTTTTCTGTAAAATGTGCATTACAATTTACAAATCATGGTATATTTGTTAGGAATAAAATTTTCACACCGAATGACTTTAATCCATTCATTCACTAAATCTGGCTTTTTAATAGGGTATCTAAAATAAGATGAATAAAATACAGAAGTAGATTTATTAAAATTCTTCATCAAAGGTGAATTAATAATGTAAATAACAAGTACCTACTAAATACTCCTATTCTTTAACCTAACTTTTTAGTAATTACTTGAAACTTATTAAAATACAATTTTTCATCCTTACCTGTGAAATTTTATGTTACTACCAGGTATTTGATGATTTGTACATCCATACGCGCTATAATGAAATACCATCTTCAATAATATTTAAACGTAACTTTTGCAATTAAAATTATGTACGAAGTCTACACGTAACTGTATAGTGTGTGACAGACGAAGAGAGAACGCCGTCTATGTATAGCTGCACGCTCTGATCGGTTTTCACGTTAAATCTGAATTTGTGATGTCACTCCAGAGTCCAGTTATATATTTACACGTCCCTGGTGGCAATCTACAATCTCATATAACACATTTTATTTGAAACACACACCTATTTTAGTCATATACTGGTTAATAAAAGAAATCTATCGATTTATTAGAGGTTTCTATAATAAATGACGTTTACAAAATTACACTATTTTTTAATTTTCCCGCATTTTGAAGATAACCAAAAAACATAGCTGTGTAAACTTGCCCTCAGAGGTAGCGTCATCTACATCTACTACCTTCTTAAATGGAATATAGTATAGGAGCTTGGAACGAAAGTGGATTGGTTTAATAGCGTATGAGGTAGATTTGGGAGACGGTATAATTTTACCAAAATCATTGAGGCATGAATTTGATACAAAGTAATCGACAAAGAGGTTGGCTTTTTCAGCAGGATCAGCTACTACAGCTACGTCGCGAGATGTCATGGGAGGAAAGGAAGATGTACTAAAGTATTTACTGATGGCTTTAGCTAACGACCAAAGGACATGAGGCTAATTTTTGCGTTTACATTCTTCAAACATCTATTCGGCCTTGGTGATGATGCTTTTGCAAATATTCCTTGCGGCAATATAGTCGGCGTGATTTTCGTCAGACTTATTTGATTTCGACGAGATCGATAATTGAAAATATAGTGTCAAAAAAAAGTGATTTTGTGAAGACTTGTATAAAGATGCAAGCTTTTCACGAAAGAAGAATGCCTTGGACAAATAAGGAGAAACATCTAGCGCTGTCCATATATTATAAATCTCCTTCGACATATAGGTTTTTAATCAAACATCTTGGATTTGTGTTGCCCGCTGTTCGAACTGTTCAAAATTGGCTGAAAGTGACCAACATTCCCACTGGCATTGACACTTACCTTATAAAGAACATTGGAAAGACAGTGAAATATATGACTAAAAATGAGAAACAATGTGTTATACTCATGGACGAAATGAGTTGTAAAATGAACTTAGAGTACAACCAATACTTAGACCGGGTTGAAGGTATTGAAGATTTGGGCAACTTAGGAAGGAAAGACAAGCCAGCCAATATCATTCAAGTCTTTTATTTACGTGGTGTTTTGAAAAATTGGAAATTGCCTTTATGTTATTAAACGTCTTCTTTAGAACCGTTTAATTTAGTACTTATTTCGTCAATATTTGGTATTTTGTATTTCGAGTCTTTAATTGAATTATTTAAATTTTTGGGGTCTAAGCAAATTCGTAATGAATTGTCCTGTTTTTTAACAATTACAAATGAATTAACCCATTCAGTACATCCATTTACTCTTTCTATTATGTTAGCACGCGTTAATTCATCTAAACATCCTTTAAATTTATTTTGAAGTGCAAAAGGCACATTCCTGACTGGATTGATAACTTGGTTTGCATCGTCTTTTAATTCGATGTGATATGGTTTGCCAATTTTTCCTATACCTTTGAAAATCTGCGAATACTCATCAACAATTCTTTTATAATTACTTTCATTTACAGATATTGCATTTACGTTAACATCTTTATGTAATGATACTATTTCTAGTTCTACACATGTACTGAATCCTAATATCGAAGACTTATTTCCTTCCGTAACATAAAATTGAATGTTTTTTAAGTGTTTATTTGCTAATTTAATTTCTAAGTAACATTCACCTAATATAGGAATTTTTCGCCTGTGTACGTTAACAGTACTTCATTAGTTTTAATGATTTTCTTTTTATCAATTTCAGCATTATGCAAGTCATTTAATGAAATAATGTTAACACTTGCCCCTGTATCTACTTTAAATGGTATGTATGTGTTCGCATTTTTATTTATTGGTAGATTTACCATGCAGTAATTGTATTTATTAATTGAGTTTACGTTATCTACAAATAAATTATGAGAATCGATTTCATCATGGTTAATTTCGTAAATGCGCCTGTTTTTATTTCTGCAGACATTTGCTAAATGGTGTCTCATTTTACAAATGCTACAAAATTTATCAAAAGCAGGACATTGATTTATAAAATGACTACGACCACATTTTGTGCAGTTATTGATTGTTTTGTTTGAATTACCTGGATGTCGAGTTCTTGAGCTGGTACCGGTTGACCTTGAGTGTGAGGGTGAACGATGTTGATGGCGGCGTGTTTGGAAATTTCCTTTGTTTGATTGCTTTCTTTGTACAGAATCGATTTTTTCTTCTTGCCCTCTATTGATGTTACTTGAATTACCTTCTTTATTTTGCATAAGCCTTAATTGTTGTCTCGATGATTCAGTTTGTATACAGCATTCAATTACTTTTTCCATTGTGCAGTTTTCTTTCTCTAATAATTTTGCTCTAAGTGCTTCATCCTTAATGCCAATTATAATCATCGTTTTCACTAGTTCTTCTTTTAAATTACCAAATTCACATGGTGCACTTTGATTCTTTAATTCAGTAATAAATTGTTCACAGTTAGCTTCAGTTTGTCTGCTAGTAAGAATTTGTACCGCTCGTAGGTCAAATTTTTCTTGGGTGTAAAGCAGTCGGTGAATTTTCTTTTTAATGCATTAATTTTTTTTTTCTTCACCTTCTTTAAAAGTAAATGAATTATAAATATGCGTGGCTTCTTCTCCGATACAATATAAAAGTTGTGCACATTGTATGTTGCCATTAAAAGTTATAGGTGCAATTGGAGCTTTCGATTCCATTTCTTATTTATTTAATTATACGCACTTATTATTTAATTAAATTACTACTTATTTATCTAATTTCTTGTAGCTACTGCGCCATGTTGTGTATTCAAAGACGGTTAGTCTGTAACTGTTTTATTTAAGTACAGTAACAACAAGAACTGAAGTGATATGTTAAGCAACCCACATTACATAAGTGTATTCAAGATTGAGATACCTAACACTAGATTTTATGCCACTTTGCTCATCAGTAGATTAATAGGTTCAGGTTCAATAACATTTGCTTTGCTTATTAATAAAATTAGAATTGCTTAGATATTTTCTCTTTACAAAAAAAGGTGTTGCTTCAAAATGCATAAAAATAGAAATGTCACAAAAACTCATGAAAATGACAAGTAAAAAATAATAACAACAATGAGTTTTATTACGATAATTAATTTGATTATAATGGATGATCTCTTAAAAACTAATGTTAGTGATTCTTAATTAATTGCCTTAAACTATAATGTGAATTAATTAACAATATGAAATACCTGAAGTAATTTTTTTTACATTTTGGGTGTCACTGGAACTTCAGCAGATTAGGAAATAATGCTGCTCTTTAAATTTATTGCGCAATTTTAATGAAAGTTGAAGTAAACATCAGATTGATATGCTGGTAATTACCAATATATAGAAATTTCTTTATAAACCTCCAAACTGAATTGATTTTATATGGTTCAAAGTAAATTTTGGCAATTGAAATCCCACTTCGTATTAGCAAAGCTATTGCATCATCTTGCAAAGTTAACGTTAAAATAAAATTAAACCCGAAGTAAAATAAGTGGTAACAGTATAAATAAAATTGAGTTGCCTGAAATGTAAATGTCTCGAATTTCAGTATCATAATTTAAACAAAGCGAAAATGGCTCCTACTTCAACACGTAGTTCAAGCAATGAATGAAGGACGCTCAAAGTAACCCTGCGCAATGACCGAAAATGACTCAAAACGCGGAAAGGGATGTGCAGAAGTATAGAAATAATTTATTAAAAGACCTTTTGTTACGCCAATATGCAATTCACGCTACACGAAAAGCACTTAAGTTGCCAATATGAACGTAAATTTTAAACATACATAAAAAGGTTTGTTACAACGTATTCAGACCATAATTGACTATACCCGAGTGACTTCGGAAGATGAATTTTGTGGGTTAAGGAGTAACAGGGGCATGTGATTTGTTTAGACCTAGTTTAGTCCTATGTAACACAAATTGCAGTTATTGCATGGTATAGAATAAATTACATTAGATTTAAATTGTGTTGGTGTCTTATCTTTAAGTTTTGAAAATAAATCATTAATTGTATTAAAATAGTATATATTTTTTCATAAAGAAATGATGATAGGAGTAGGTAATAATTTATACATCTTTCCGAACTGGTCGGTTTGATGTGCCAATCAATAATTAAAGTATTGTTCTTGTTAAACAATTTCATGTCTAAAAATGGAACACTATTATTAATTTCATATTCTACAGTATGTTAGGATCATAATTGTTAAAAATATTTAGAATGTTGTCTGTTTGATTTCTAGGACCAATTAAAATTTTGGTAGACTAGTGTCTATGAGATCATCTAGGACAATTTGGGCTAGAGTAGGACTTATCGGAGATCCCATAGGTGTACGTTAAGTTTAATGGTATATTGCAGAACAAAACGACAATCTAGTGAAAATAAAGCATAATTAATTGGAGCTTTGAAGTTACTGTAAATTTTTGAAAAGGTAAAGAAGTCTTTAACGTTATAGTTTGCGTTATTACCCAAAGCAGTAGAAAGTAATTGTGATAACCATTTTGAGAGTTCATAGGTATGTTGGTGATCCAATTGAAACTAAGACTGGACGTAGTGGATAATTTTCTTTATGCGATTACGATTATTGGTAACCCGCAGAACTTCGGTGGATCCCACTGAGTTTCGGAGATCACATTTGAACTTTTTAAGTTGGTTATTATTGTATTACATTTGTCCTGGATAGTTAATGTAGGATCTCGAAGTAATAGTTTGTACGATTTAGTATCTTTTAGTAATGCTTCTGCCTTGTTAATATAATCCTTATTATCCATTAATACTACTGAACTTCTACGGATTACCAAAAGTGCATAAAGAGAATTATCCACTACGTCCAATCATAGCTTCAATTGGATCACCAACTTATGTAGTCTCAAAATGGTTATCACAATTATTTTCTACTGCTTTGGGTAATAACACAAACTATAACATTAAAGACTCTTTTACATTTTCAAAAATTTACAATAACTTCAACATTCCAATTAATAATGCTTTATTTTCACTAGATGCTGTCTCTTCGTTCACCAATATACCATTAAACTTAATTTAGCTTAGTTAATAGATTACTTTTTCACCATAATTTAGGTAACACTAGAAATGAGATAGTTTATCCTATAGATCCTAACTCAATTTTATATAAAAAATTTCCCTTTTTACCATAAATTAGTAAAAAAATAACATTTGCAGAATTTAACATTAAAATGGTTTTTTTACGGTATTAATACAATTACTAATTTATTTTTAAAACTTCAAGATAAGACACCAACAGAATGTAAATCTAACATAATTTATTCTATACCATGTAATAACTGCAATTTGTGTTACCTAGGACATACAAGCAATTAAAACTAGACTAACGCTACATACAAGTGATCGCAAATTAAATTACAAAGACCAAGATGTGCTCTGGTAGTTCACAGTAACAATTTAGACCAGATTCCCCCGAATGGGATTCGAACCAATGAGACGAGTGCTCTACCAACTGATATATATATATATATATATATATATATATATATATATATATATATATATATATATATATATATATATATATATATATATATACAGTGGCGGCGCAAGACCTAAACTTATTGTGGGCAAGGTACATTTCGTGAGGCCCTCTGATGGTGCAAGAAGAAGGGAATATAAAATAAAAAGTCACTTGAAATTAAACAGTTTTTTATTCATTAAGAAACAAAACTAAATTTTTACTTGTACTTCTTTGGAACATTAAAAAAAAATGAAAAAAAAATTAAAGAAACAGAAATTTTCTACTTTTGGTTTTACTGAACTCCTTAATGATTGGTTCGTAATTTATCTTAGATGCTATATCTGCCTCAATAGATAAAACTGCCAAAGCTGAAAATCTTTCTTGACCCATAGTATTTCTTAAATAATTTTTAATTAGTTTTAATTTTGAAAAGCTCCTTTCAGCGGAAGCAGTACTTACAGGTATTGTTAATAAAATTCTAATGACAATGTAAACATTTGGGTAAATTACTTTCAAATCGTTCACTGAGATATATTGAAGCAGATGTTGCACGTCTTTAATAGAGTTGGGTAAATTTGGGATCATATTTTGTTAACTCCTCATACAACTCATAAGGTTGGAAGTCACTGCTCTCACATACTTGCAGGACTGTGTGTAAATCCTGACAGTTTTTCAGTATTTGCTCTTTTGGAATTTTTTTTAACTTGTTTAAGTCATAAGAGAAAATCAAAACTTTCAAAATGTTGATTTAAAGACATAAATCTCGATTCCATGTTACTTATCACAGGTATTAAAAAAATCTGTTTCATACCGACGTTTAGCAGACTTTATAGGTTGATCGCTGTCTTCATAATCAAACATCCTTTTCTTTTTGGCTACTCTTTTATGTTTAAAATCGTTTGGCAAATCATAACTGTTTTTCCTAATAAACTGACGAGCGCCAGACAAGCATTTTTCGAATCTAGTTTGTCGATATTCTTTGATCCAGTCACAAAATGTACGCAAATGTTCAAGAGTAATGCTTAAATGGACTTGCACAGATTGCCATAATTTGCTTATGGTATTGACACGCGTTAATAACTCATACCATATATGTAATGATATGATAAATTCCAAACTGAACATTTCGTTTAAAACAATCGCAATCAGTGAGTGTGTCCGATTGTTCCGTTTGGCGTTTTAAGTTTTCTATGCATTCAACATCATCAAATTGCAATAATACGGCCTTCACCGCCTGGAATCTGCTTTCCCACCTTGTGTCTGATAACGGCTTCATAGTAAGCTTTACTTTATCTTTGATTATTTTCCAGCGTTTGCTGGAACTGAAAATAGCAAAAAAATCTTCTGAATAAAACCAAACAATGATTTTGCTACCACCGAAGAATTAGCTGCGTCTACCAACAATAGATTCCAGTTATGACAACCGCAAGGTGTGAAAAATGCCCTGGGATTTATATTTAATATTCGAGGTTTAAGTCCACTATTTATGACTACCATATTAGCACCATTGTCATATCCTTGGCCGCGACAGTTCTGAATATCTAAGTCATTTTTTTCTAGCTCTCACAGTATTGCATTAGTCAAATATTCTCCAGTCGTTTCAGTGACAGCAAGAAATCTGATAAAGCTTTCTTCTATAGTTCCAGTTGATGTATTACAATATCTGAAGATAACCGACATTTGTTCAACTCTACTATAGTCTCTAGTGCAGTCGAGTAAAAAAGAATAATATTTTGCCTCTTTTATCCTACCAATCACTTCACTGGTAACTGTGTTTGATCAATGTGATCAATTCATTTTGAATATCGTGGCTTAGATGATGGTGTGCAAGTTGTTTATTATTAATGCGTTTTATGTGTTCCTGTAACGTAGGATCATATTTAGATCTCAATTTAAATAAGTCTATGAAGTTATCAGAATTCTTAGTGTTTTGTCTGTTTTGAGAGATGCTCTGTGACCTCTAAATGCCAGATTATGAGAGGCTAAGAAATTTATGATATCAATATTAATCTCTCAAACAAATTGTACCAATGTTTTTGAGATTCAAGAATTCGTCTTTCGTTTTCTTGGTCTAATGTTTTTCCGTGGTTTATTCCCTTGTCTAATGTTATCCATTGGAACATATAGGCCATATGTTCTTTAGTATTCTCATGCCTGTGTAAAATATCACTCAAGTGTTTCCAATCACAACACCCTTCCTGTACCATTTGAGTTTGTGAATTGCTATAAAGTGTGCATGGAAAATAGAAAACTTTATTTTTAGAACATGAATAAACCGACCAACGACGACGTTGAGTTTCACCATTACCTAGTTTTCTTGAGAAAGGAAAATTGAAAAAGTGTCTATGATCATCATCTTGAGGATAATAATTATTTAACTGCTGTGTGGGACCGCTTTGAACTATATCATGACGCTGAGCATCCGTCATGGGAAACGTCCACAATCCCGGGTCAAAACTGGCAAATGCTTGTTTCACTACATCACTGGCATCTTTGTTAACAGGCGGAGAACTTATTACAATCTCTTCTTCTTGATTGTGACTTACATTACTCAAAGTAAACACAGAAATTTCAGCGTCAGATTTTGATTGGCAAGCTATTTCTGTTTCCGATTTTCGTCGTTCGGTATCAATAGTCGGTGCATCTGGATCTGCAGTAATTTCCGAATTCTCGGATACAGATACATGTTGTTGAGAAGTCGAAGCAACCGGTTCATTTGATTCTGTACTACCAGATTCAGTTCGATTGAGAATTTTCATCATATCTGAACTTAAAACCTGGTTTGATACAGCTCATTCCGCTTTTGTTTTCTTTTTGCTGAACCAGATTCCCATTTTCTCCCTTTATCTCTATCTCTCTTAGTGCCTAAGCCTGACATGATTGATAAATTATGAAGAATGCGCCAATATTGTATCCGTAACCTGTAAACAAACAAAATAAAAACAATAATAACATTTGTAGGTATCTAGGTACGTGTTTCTTTCCTTAGGTTAGGTATAATTAACATATAAGAAATGGACTAATTCGTTCGAATAAAAATTGGATGAATATAATGCATATTACCTGCCTACTTTAGTATTTCACTAACGTAATATGTATAATACAATATAAAATACGTTATACGCATAAATGAAAAAATTTCAAAAAAGTGGGCGGATTCTAGCGCAACAAATAGAAGATATAAAACAAATAATAAACGTAATTTTTAGTCATGTAATGTTTTGTAAAAAAAAAAACTATAAAAACATGAGTAAGTATAATAAATATTACTTACCTTATTCTTGACAATTAAACACAACTCAGGTGACAGGTACCATTATTTTTCTACACGACACAAACCGAATTTTTATTAAACACGTAGTTTTAAAAATATTTAACACTATTATTTATTTGAAGGCCCTAGGCAGTGCTTTCCGTACGGTGAGGACCGGCGTACGCGACTTGATTGTACACGCCTACGTCCGTCCGAGTCCAGTGTCCGCATTGCATAGCGCGTCAGTCACCCGGCGTACGCAGTCGATTATTTCATTCACATTCATTTCGTGCGCCGAAGAGTGGCATATCTTAAAGTTGAGAATTAATTCTAATGTATTTATTATAAGAAAAACCTTGTGGCGTGTACTTTTGGATTTTCCATACTTTTTCAAATTTATTTTCGACTGCGAGGCGCGAGGCCCTTTGCACCGCGAGGCCGTGGGCGGTGGCCCACCACCACGCCTTACGCCGCCTCTGTATATATATATATATATATATATATATATATATATATATATATATATATATATATATATATATATATATATATTAACGACATAGGTTATGCGAAACATCACGTCATTTGCTAAATATCGAGTTTGGACTCCGCTGCTTTGATCTTATTTTAACTTGTGACGCTAATATTGTAACACAGATTTGAAAAAAGTTAAACCGCTTTTCTCGTAATCGCAAGTAAGAATGGCGATTGGCCTTTATTATTTCAAAAATATGTGAAGTATTGAAAATCCTGTTTGGAATTTCAACGAAAAATGCTTTCTAATGAATCCGAATTTTTTATCGTGCCGGATCAATCTGACAGGATGAAAGTATAGGGATATGCTACGACTAACCTACTAAATATTATCGTGATATAAATTTTATTAAACAGAATAATATAAAGATGTTAGAACCACAAGAAACGTATTAAGTAATACTATTTACAGGAAATATCTAGTTTGTTAAGGCGTTTTGTGAAATAATAACGATTTAGTTTAGCTAAGTATTTTTATACTGCTGTCACATCTCGGGGCCTTAAAGTGTGGTAGCTCAGATATTTGACATTATGAGAGGGATATGACTTTCAACCAAGATATTTAACAGGTGAAAAGGAAAGGCGTTTTTTTTAGTACATGGTAATAAACAAGTATAAATAAGCAAAAATGATATAGTAATAAAATAAGACTCTTATATTGATTTGAACATCTTGCACTCTGCACAATAGAAAGAATAATGGTACCTACTAATACTGTTACTAGTAATCTGCTAATCTAACACTCTTTCTACTCATGTTTATAATAATTGATAATTTACGTATTAACGTCCGACCGCTGCTTAACTAGGAAACATATTTCTTATGTGGATATTGGTTAATATGAAAAAAAGTCCATTTGGGGTTATCTGCCCTACATTATAGCAATTTAATCCATGTCGTACGTGATACATTTATTAGTACAATGATTAATATTGAAATGTCTAATTAATTTAAATAAAATTATATTGAATTATTTAGAAAATGAAGTAAATGGTATTGAAAATTATAATTGAATTTCTCTTGGTGGCACTTCCTTCCGACTAGGGAAAATGCCCTTGTCCTCAAGGGCTGAACTTTAAATAAGTAGATAAGTTGCTTTACAAAGCTACTACACTAAATCTTAAAATTAATGAATTTTTTCTATGAGTAAAAGAATGAAGGTTACATTCCATTAAATTTGAACTTCTTTGCATGCTTTTACTTATAGGTTTATCTAAAATTAAAGCGCTATATAAAGATAAAAACATAATAATGCAATTTTATAGTTAGAACTTATAATAAGCAAAGTATGATAAGATATTTTTGTATGGCTGTCCAAAAGTTTTTTACCACAAAAAGTGGTAAACTTGACGATAACTCTTTTTATTATCACACAAATATTAATTTAGTAAGTGTTTGCGTGCGTTCGTTAACTATTCGTCAGTTATTTCTCTTACGTTTAAAACTAGAACTCGATTAAAAGAAAATTACTAATTTCCGCGGCACGTACTTTTCTTTAGTTTTTTGAACTATATATCTGTAGTCGTTGCATTTTCAAATGATAGGTTCTTCTCCCTTATTTAATTCGCTTGCTTTTTCGGTTGATAATGGCCGCTGATGAGGTATCGGAGGCGATGGTACTAATCTGATCGGTGTCGGTTTAAGATATTCATTTTAAACTTCATGTAAACTTAATTTCATTCTCGGTAATGGTAATTAACGTCATGCTCTTGTCGGGCTAGTGTTGACCAATGTGGTTCTAGGAGTTGTTTGAAAGGAATGATGTCAGGTAACTTATTGTGAATTTTTAATTATGAAAAGTGTAGGTAAAAAAGAAAAATAAAATCAAGATTAAAATGAATAAAATGATAATGAAATACGTGGTAAGAGGTATACTCGAATTCGGAAATTGTTGTATCCATTCTTGATCCAAACAATCTCCTAAGTTATCATAATGTAAAGTAGGTTCTTGCCACTTTGGTAGAGATAATCTTCCATAACATGTCCATGCTGCAGGGATAAGTTGGTTTTCTTGAAATTTTACTAATCTATCAATACATGGATAACTGGGGTATATTGTGAAATCGTCGTCCTCAATTGACAATGACAAGGAATGTTTAGTCTGATAGCTCCAATTTCTTCATAATGCTTTAGTGTAGGTATGTGTAGTGGTGCGGCACTTTAAACGTAAGGATCGGTTTGGATGAGTAACGATTGTATTGAGGCTACCCATAGGCGTTATATATTGAAGAATACTTCCTATTTCACGACATATTACCTAATCTTTAAATAACTAATTCATTTAAATAAAATTATATTAAATTATTTAGAAAATGGAGTAACTACTGTAATTGAATTTCTCTTGGTGACAATAATACATAGTTGTCTTAGGATTTTTGAAGCTCGGTAACCTTTAATGCTGATTGTACAGTGGAAGACATAAATAAATTAGATTAAGAACAAAATTTAATAAACACATCTTTTTTGTAGGTATACATTCCGGACCGGCTGTTGCAGGAGTAGTGGGTGTGAAAGTTCCAAGATACTGCTTTTTTGGGGATACTGTTAATACTGCATCTAGAATGCAATCTACAAGTTTGGTATGTGTGTTTTAAGTGATATGCAATAATATCTTAATTTCTGTATTTCAGTCTGGTCATGTTCACATATCATCCCTTACAAAAGAATTATTACCACTTAATCGCTACATAATCCAAAGTCGCGGATCAATCAATGTGAAGGTAATTACTTTTACGAAAATGAGCTGTATTATGCTAATACTAAACGAGTACCCCAGCAGTACTCACTAAAGTATAATTATAGTAGTAATGGAATAGTAATTGTTAATGAGTGATATTTTAGTGAAGCTTTAGCTTTCAAAAACTAAGGAATTATTTTTTTGGGTGTTCCTTGGATGTTCATTAAAAAACTAAGCGTTAGTACTTCTGACGACACCAAGGCTGGTATCAGTATCGAATACGAGAGACGGGGAACAGTATACTCCAAACCTAGACTGATAAAAAATGGAGTGCGATAATCTCACTGTCACCGAGTCACGTATATCTTGATTAAGGCTATAAAAACTTAGGGCGATATCCTGTATATATGTATATATATATATATATATATATATATATATATATATATATATATATATATATAAATATACGTATATGTATATGTCTACGTGTACGTGTACGTGTGCGTGTGCGTGTGCGTGTGCGTGCTCGTGCGCGTGCGTGCGCGTGGTGGTGGTGCGTGCGTGCGTGTGTGCGTGCTTGGGTGTGTGTGTGTGCGTGTGCGTGTGCGTGTGCTTGTGCTTGTGCTTGTGCTGGTGCGTGTGCGTGTGGGTGTGCGTGTGCGTGTGTGTATATATGTATATATGTATATTTGTATGGTAGGATACCAAAATAAGTTTGTAATTATGCAACCACTAATTATGTGGGGAATAGTTCTGCGTAAAGTTCTAGTAAACAATATGTACATTTAGACTTTTTATGTACAATTTTGAACAAAATTAATTTAAAACTTAACAGACAGGTTAGAAATAGATTTTTTTATTTGGTAAGCTTACACGTTTCAAGAATTAAATCTATGTTTCGCTTCTAAAAGCAAAGTTTATACCTATTATTTATTTGTATATTTCAATATCAGTTGTAACTTTTAGGAATACGTTTTCATATTGATGAGAAAAAACACTTTATTTTGTGTCAATGCGGTTTAAAAACCCTGCAATTAGATAAATTTATATTTCACAATAAAATGTTTCATTTAATACATTTTTTTATTTTCTGTGTGTTAACAGCACTAATAGTGTAAAAGAATGGAAAAAAAATTAAACGAGTAAAAGGAGTTTGTGATGCTCGTATAACCATCTCTACATGCATTATCTGAATTATTTTTCCAGTGAGTAAAATTTAAAGCTGAACATCAAGGACTGAAAAATTATCATTTCATAAAACAAGAAAATACTAAATTAACAAATTGGTACCTTAATAGCATAGAGCACCACTTATCTCTCAATTCAATCTGATACTCTTCATTAAAACTGCAATCGTCGATATCAGTATGAAAGAAATAAACGCCTTAATTGTTCCAGACGAGGTGCAATAATAATCCATAATTTTCTTCTGTACTTTGGTTTGTCATTTAATCGGTTGTAGTAAAGTTATTCTTTCAAGTGACAAAATGTATTTATTTATTACACAGTCGTTACTCATAGATTTGATTTCTAAATAACAAAGTGTTGTTATGTAACATGGTTTGTATCGTGTTAACTTTAAATTTAAGCGGCCGTCACGTATATTTAGCGCGGACTGGCTAACTGAAAGTTTTATTTCAATCGCTTAATATGATTTCCTAAACAGCAGTTAAACAATGAACGCATTTGGTGCACTTGGCAAATAAAAGTAAGTTAAGAGTGTTACTGGATTTCGACCATAAATAGAGTTTCCCCTTACAGAACCACACTCGGTAAAATTTTCAGCTCATGTAAGAATATCCAAGTATTCTTTTTTGGCCTTTTGAATGTAAAACTTGAACATGATGGGGAGGATACTTTTTGGACCCATCGTAGTACCATGTTTAGTGTTTGATATATGAAAATTTCAAAAATAATTCTTAAAAATTATTTTTTTTCTTCTATATAAAGGTGAATCTTTGGGTATGATTTATATATGGCACATTTGTTTGACAAATTATTTCAATGAACCATTAAATGTGTCACACGCTGAAGATGATAAATTGTTCTGAAATCAATTGTAACTTTCATACATAATATCATGAGTACTAGAGAAATTATTGGCTAATTTCAAATTTCAAAACCCATGTACCGGAAGAAGCTACTTAAATGTATGCATGTCCGAAGATCTTCGATATTTAAGTTTGAAAATCAATGAAAAAATGTATGAGCCATTCTAGTTGATTGCATTATGCGTATCAAATCCATATCATTTCGTTGCATCAGTCTGATCTGGCACGTCTGCCCTTGTGTCCATCTATGTATGTGAGTACTGAAAGGTTTCAACTTTTTTCAAATCTCTGTTTGATGATTGATAGCAACTAAAGTTGTACGTCTGCTACTGTGATTTGTTTTCGGTTAAGATAGGTACTAATTAAAAACTGCGTTTTTTACCTTATAACCTACGTTTCAGAAAGTTTCGTGCATGATGTCTGTGTGTGGATGCATGTTATTATCCATAATAACTCCAGAACGATCAAACGTACGTATTTGAAATTGTGTATTTAAGCTTGTATTCATTTCTCCTGGAGCTTTTTATATTTTGGGAGAAATCTAGCGGGAGAGGAGTTGTTGATTAGGAGTAATGTTTGGTGGTTATCAAATATTTTACAAATAGGTGTATAGTTCAAATATATAAAAATACCGGCGTATAGGTATTGAATTCATAAATTAATCACGTTCCATGAAATTTTTTGGTACGGCTCGTAATTTGGCCGCAAAAAAATCCCTAACGTGGAATTTAAGTGTTTGTTTAAATTTTTTCAATAACGATTATAAAAATATTTTTAACGAAAATTTTTCTGTGTAAAGTTTCTTAATTTGAAGCTGAATCAGCCTTAAAAATTAATGAAAGATTAAAAATGCTTAATTTGTATTATTATCCATATTTTTATAGAAGCGGGCAGCTTTTGAATTTTTTGTTTTAAATTAACATCTAGACGTCTATTAACCTCTATCTCACATTTAAGTTTAACTTCTTAAGTGTCCAGATTAAGACTGCAAGTCGCACACCAAATGGCCAGCTTTTGTGCCACACGCGAACATGTACGTACCTCTACGTTATAGCTGTTGAAAATACAAGCTCTTTTAGGAAAGCGTACATGTTCGTCTAAAAATACGTAGATAAAAAATATTACTCTAAGTAAAGGGTAATTCTTCTATGACTTTGGACATGCTTTTATGTCTGTATCAAAACATTATGTACGTCCTAATAAAATAATATTTTTATTAGTATTTTATGATCTATAAAGCTGCGGTTTTTTCTGGCCAGGCGCATCCATCGGAAATTCGGCAATGCTGTGAACTATCGCATGCGATTATATTCGGCATAACTATTAAAGGCCGAAAGGAAAATCTGGTCACGATAGTAGTATAGCTATACGGATCCTGAGCCACTTTTGTCACTAGATTTGTCACCAGATCTAGGAAAAGTCACCAGAAAAGTTACTAGATTTCAAGGTCGGTAACATTGCCTATTTAAAGGGGTAGCTGAAGACCACAGGTGTGTAACCCCGCCTCTTCAAGGTCATGCTTGCACGAGTCCTTCAAGGTCACTAGAAAAGTTACTAGATTGTTGATTGTCCTGAAGGTCATTGCCCTCAGTTTCAAGCAAGTCTATGCATGTTTCAAGGCCACGCCCTATTCTGAGAAATCATGAACAAAGGGGGCCCATTGTTTAAAGTCTATGCTTTCAAGGCCACATGAGAGAACAAAGACGATCTATTGTTTTGGCTGAGTCATAGCTTCTGAAATTCTAGGAAATCAAGAACAAAGACGATGCATTGTCGACGGTTCAAAGTCTATGCTTTCAAGGCCACATGAAAGAACAAAGACTATCTATTGTTCCGTTATTCTAAAAATAGATTGTTATCTCAATTCTAGGAAATCAATAACAAAGGCGATGCATTGTCGACGGTTCAAAGTCTATGCTTATAATTTTCAAAGGTTACATGAGAAATGAACAAAGACGATTCATTGTTCTGGTTGATTTATAAAATAGATTGTTATCTAAATACGTCTCTTTCAAGAACAAAGGCGATCCATTGTCAACGATTTAAAGTTTATGTTTACAAGGTCACACCTCTGAGAATTGAACATAGACGATCCATTGTTCCGTTATTTTAAAAATAAATTGTTATCTCAATTCTAGGAAATCAAGAATAAAGGCGATCCATTGTCAACGCTTCAAAGTCTATGCTTACAATTTTCAAGGTAAAAGAACAAAAGCGATTCATTCTTCTGGTCGAGTTATAAAAATAAATTGTTATCTCAATTCTGAGAAATCATGAACAAAGACGATGTATTGTTCAAAGTCTATGCTTATAATTTTCAAGGTAAATGAATAAAGACGATTCATTGTTCTGGTTGATTTATAAAAATAGAGTGTTATCTAAATACATCTCTTTCAAGAACAAAGGCAATCCATTGTCAACGATTTAAAGTTTATGCTTATAAGGTCACACCTCTGATAACAAAGACGTTCCATTGTTCAGTTAGAAATAGATTGTTATCTCAATTCTAGAAAATCAAGAGCCCTGAGGTGCATGTTTCAAGCAATGCCACGCCCCCTCAAGTGCTCTAAACAGGTGGCCGTTCCCCTAAACAGGTAGCCGTTCCCCTAAACAGGTAGCCGTTTCCTAAAAATAGGTAGCCGTTTCCTAAAAACAGGTAGCCGTTTCCTTAAACAGGGAGTCCGTTTCCCAAAACAGATAGCTGTTTCGCAACCGTTTCCCCCGAAAAAGGCGGTCTATTGTTCAGGTCGAAAATAAATTCCACATCTCAATTCCAGGAAATCAAGAATGAGGCTCATTGTTCAAAGTCTATGCTTACAATGTTCAAGGTGTAAGAGCAAAGACGATCTATTGTTTTGGCTGAGTCATAGCTTCTGAAATTCTACGAAATCAAGAACAAAGACGATGTATTGTTCAACGGTTCAAAGTCTATTCTTACAATTTTCAAGGTAAAAGAACAAAAGCGATTCATTCTTCTGGTCGAGTTATAAAAAATAAATTGTTATCTCAATTCTAGGAAATCAAGAACAAAGACGATGTATTGTTCAACGGTTCAAAGTTTATTCTTACAATTTTCAAGGTAAAAGGACAAAGACGATTCATTGTTGAGTCGTAGCTTATGAAAAGGTGATCCGAACTTATCCGACCTTACCCGATCTTATCTCTATATAAGAAGATAAAGAACAGTCCCACGTCAGTCGATACATTACAATCGTCACAACAACAAATTACCTAAAGGAAAAAGCAACTATTATTACTCACCAGTGTGTGCATCATATTTTTACAATCGTGACTAGAAGTTTTATTGTAAACCGGAGAGCAATTTGTTAAACGTAAAGAGTAACTATTATTGCTTAATCTGTCTGTGCATCATATTTTTACAATCGTGACTAGAACCGTTGTGAAGAGCAATTTGTTAAAAGTTCATTGTTACGTGTGTGCATCATATTGCTAGCTATGAGTATGCCAAGTAGTAGTGAGATGGTTAATTTAACAAAGCGCATTGTTCCCTTATTGAAAACAAAAAAGGAATTTGCCAGGCACATCCGCATAGTTAACACCAATATCAAGCTATTGCAAGATATAATTAAACATAAAATTTATTACGAGACCAATGAAAGTCTGCTTAAGCTTGAGAGCAATTTAGCATTGCTCAAGTGCTATCTGGTTAGATTGAGACGGTTAAAGAACGCTTCAGAGAAAGTTGGTAGTGGAATTGTCAATAAAAAAGGTATGCATAAATTACGTTGGTACCCCCTAGACTCATGTTTCAATGGTAGGCTGCTTACTGGAATTATAATCAATATGTCAAACATTAAGGACCCTTTGATATTTTTACTAAACACATATAATAGTTTTGCACGTAAGGTGAAATTAATGTTAAGGCAATCTATGCTAAAGGTAAATGTGGTCTTAGGCTGTAATTTCATGCAACCCCAAAATCATAGTATTGAGTTGAAGACTTTTGCCACAAAAAATTGCGTTATTGATATTACAACCAATATACGTGTCTGGTACAATGAAAACGTGTATGATAAGTTACGGATAAAATTAGAGGAGTTTTCCGGTTGGGCAGTACATGAAGTCTTACATTTAAAAGTAAATATTAATAGCTATGTCCCATTTAGAGGCGGTTGTTCAACTTATGTTAAAGTTCCACGCTTCATAGAAGTAAAGCATGCTGTTGTTAATGTTAAAAATAACGATGAGTTTTGCTTCCTGTGGGCCGTTGTTTCGGCATTATATCCCGCTTCACAGCATTCATATCGGACTTCTAGTTATCCTCATTTTCTAGACGTTTTGAATTTTGATTCAATTCACTTCCCCATTCAACTGGATGATGTAAAAAAATTTGAGAAACTAAACAACCTCGCAATTAATTTGTACTGTATAAATGGTAAAAAAGTTGCACCATTTGCATTGAGTAATCAGCAAAGCGATAAAGAACCCATAAATCTTTTAATACTTTCTGATCAGGCCGCGGATGATACTGTATACCATTTCACATGGATTAAAAATATGTCAGCTTTATTTTCAAAACAGATATCGAATTGCAAGGGCAAGCAATTTATTTGTTACCGATGCTTGAACCATTTTTCTTCAGATCGCCTTCTACAAAAACATACCACTCACTGTCAGCAACTTAATCAATGCTCTACTAGGCTGCCTACAGAAGCGGAAATGAATTTACAGTTCAAAAATTTCGCATTCCTAGAAAAGGTGCCATTTGTCATTTATGCCGATTTAGAAAGTATTTTAGAGAAGTGTGCAAATGGTATCGAAGGTAATACTCTATTTCACTCCAAACACACACCTTTCAGTATTGCTTACTATTTGAAGTGTTCATATGATGATTCTTTATCCCGATTTAGGCTTTATAGAGGAAAGGATTGCATTCAATGGTTTGTTAACGAGCTTCAAAGTATTGCACATTGGGCTACCGAAATAATCAATCAAATAATTCCTATGGCTACTTTAAGTCTCAGTCAGGTTGAGCAATTTGAAAGCGCCACGATTTGTCACATTTGTCGAAAACCATTTACTACTTCTGATATAAAAGTTAGAGACCATAATCATCTTACGGGGGCATTTCGGGGGGCAGCGCACCAGGCGTGTAACCTAAACTATACAGACTCCCACATTCTGCCAGTTGTATTCCATAATTTATCAGGTTATGATTCTCATTTCATCATTAGAGAATTGGCTAGTGTTCCCGGTTTGATTTCACTACTGCCCATAAACAAAGAAAGATATATCTCTTTCACGAAGGTAATGGAAAGCATCAAAATTAAGTTTAGATTTATTGACTCTTTCAGATTTATGAGCAGTAGTATTGAAAAGTTGTCAGACTATTTGGAGGATAGTAAAAAAATTATTTCCCGCGCTAGTTGCAACAATGAGGAGGAATTTTCTCTAGTAGTTCGCAAAGGTGTGTTTCCTTATGAGTATATTGATACGTGGGATAAATTGAATGAGACCACGCTCCCTCCTAAAGAAGCATTTTCAGTCATCTTAATAATGAGGGAATCAGTGATGAGAGTTTTGCGCATGCGGTTAACGTTTGGAACAAATTTAGTATTAAATCGTTAGGGGAGTACTCAGATTTGTATTTAAAAACAGACGTTCTACTTTTAGCAGATATTTTCGAGAACTTTCGGCAAACTTGTATAAGTACTTACGAGCTTGATCCTCTGCATTATTATACATCTCCCGGTTTAGCATTCGATGCTATGCTTAAAATTACACAAGTAAAGTTAGAATTATTTACAGACATTGATATGCTAATGTTTATTGAAAGAGGCATTAGAGGTGGTGTAGCTCAATGTTCAAATCGGTATGCTAAAGCTAACAATAAGTACATGGGGGAAAAATTTGATCCTACCTCTGAAAGTGTGTATTTAATGTACTACGACGTGAATAATTTATATGGAGCCGCCATGTCAGAATTTCTACCATTTGGCGATTTTTCTTTTGTTGATGAAGCTAATTTTGAAAGTTTAGATTTAATAAACCATCCTGATGATTCGGAAATTGGGTATATAGTCGAGTGTGATTTAGACTATCCTATAGAATTACATGAGAGTCACAGTGATCTACCGCTGGCACCCGAACATATGGTTCCACCCACACCTGATTCCAAAATGAAAAAATTACTGCTTACCTTGTATCCAAAACGTAATTATGTAATTCATTACAGAAATTTAAAAGTATATTTAAAATATGGATTGAAGTTGGTAAAAGTACACCGTATATTACGTTTTAAACAGTCCCCGTGGTTAAAAAAATACATAGATTTAAATACAGCCATGCGTCAGCAATCTCAAAATGAATTCGATAAAAATTTCTATAAATTAATGATTAATAGTGTTTTCGGGAAGCTGATGGAAAATGTACGTAAGCATAAGGACATACGGCTAGTAACGAAATGGGAGGGTCGCTATGGTGCTCGTGCTTACATTTCAAAACCAAATTTTCATAGTTGTACAATATTTGACAATGACATGCTTATCATTGAAATGAATAAGCTTGAAGTGTATTTCAATAAACCTATATATGCAGGATTCAGTGTTTTAGACGTTTCAAAACTTTTTATATAATTTTCATTACGGTTACACGCTACCCAAGTTCCATAATAGTGCTAAGCTCTTGTACACGGATACGGATAGTCTCATATACGCCTTTTCGGTTCCCGATATCTATGAATGTATTAAAGAGGACATTGATAAATTCGATACATGTGATTATAGTCCCGACAACATCTTTGGACTCCCATTAGTAAATAAAAAGGTCCCCGGCTTAATGAAAGATGAAAATCATGGCAAAATTATGGTTGAATTTGTAGGACTTCGCGCAAAAATGTATGCTTACGCGGTTGATGAAAAGGTTGTAAAAAAATCAAAGGGTTCTACCCACGCAAGCGTGAGGCAGATCACTATTAATGATTATAAACAGGTTTTATTTGATGGTGGCGTAATAAGGCGCTATCAACACCTCATAAGATCAAAGAAACATGATGTGTTTACCATTAAACAAAATAAAGTCATACTCAATCCTTATGATGATAAACGCTTAGTAAATTTTGATTTCACTGATACTAGACCCTGGGGTACAACTTTCAGTAAACAATGAGCAGTCTTCAGGACAGCTTGCAGGAAGAGCTGCAGTGCAGTAGTGATCAAATCTACAAAAGTACCTGAAGCGTTCTTTGACCTCTCCTGAAAACTATACATTTATATTGAATATATTGCAAAATATTGTTATTCCCGATGAGTGTTTTAACTGGTGTGCTATAAACTCAAAGTGTGCAAATGAAGTAATTATTAAGACATTATTTGATAGAAAAATTAGCTTAGACAATACCATTAAAAGTTTTACGAAGTTGTGTACCGATAAAGGTTCGTTAACCTCTAATGATGTAAATAGGATTTTAGATGACATGAATTTACTTGGTGACATACCCTTAAAATGTACATATACAAGTTATTATGGGGTGATTCATTGTGTACAAATGCTAGCGTACAAAATATTGTTTATAAAGACACTTCCTCTATTATAAGTGAATGTATCGAGGCAGCAGCATATTATGCTAATTACAAGTGCCTCACTATTTTAATTGAAGTATTGTTAGAACAAAACATTACATATAAGTTTCAACCGTGGGAAAATGAGGAACACCACAAAATTTACCGCTGGATTTTGGAAAACATTGAGAAAGGTGATTCCTGCGTGGGATGGAGATGTGGGCCAGATTCGGGGATATGACCGTCTAGTAATTTAAACGATTATAGAAATACTTGAGGTTTACTATATAAGATGATGTAATATTTAAATAAATACAATTATAATTGTTTTATGTGGTTTTAATTCATCTAAAAGTTACAATCCCTACAGCTATATTATAAAACTAAATCTTTCATCTTTCATCCAATCCCCACCACTTTACGAATAACTTATTATTCTTGGAGCGAAGCACTTTTTCCACAAGGTACACATCCGGATACTTTGTTTTCTGTAATTCGTGTTCATAAAAGCCTCCCAGTACAGGTGATCCTTTCATGTCCTCCAACATGTAAGTGGTTGGGTTAGTAATGCAAACTTTCACAATCTTGAATAGTTCACTTGACCAATTGGCGGTGTATCCTTTAGCGAAAATACTTTTAAACTTACTGATTCGTACTATGTCACCCACACAATAACGATTCTTATCAACTATTTTTATGTGAGTGTAAGCCTCTAGCTTTGTATGATTACCGACATCTTTAGGCTTCATTCCTGTAGTTCTATGCTTACGATTGTTATAATCCATCGTTACGGTGTCAATTGTATCAATCCATTTATATTTACCCTGTAGGCTGAATGACTTATATAGAGTAGACTTAACGGTCCTGATCAACATCGTTCCGCAATTGCTGCCTTCTTTGTGCTATAGGTGGAGTAATGGTTGACTCCATAACGCTGCATTAGTTTAGTGAAATGTTCATTGTAGAATTCTTTTCCTGCATCTGTCTGCAAATTGGAAGGTTTCGATCCGTTTTGAAGATTGCCTGCATGGCCTTGACAACTTCCAAGCCTGTTTTCGTTTTTAATCCATTGGTCCACAAGTATTTCTAAAAACAGTCAATAACTACTAAAATATACTTGTAGCCCTTATTTTGTTTGGAATATGTGTTAAATTCAGCCAAATCTGCTTGCCAGAGGTCATCATATCCCTTAATTATTGTGCGCCTTCGTTTAAAATTTTTCTTGCGGGTTTGTGCAATTCATTGACGAGTTGTAATTTGGACATGATCCACAATTTCTTTAAGTTGATGTAGTTTTTCCTCCAACACTAGATAAGCGTTAAAGTTCCTTTAATAGCTTTCTGAATTGCTTGCAGACAAAATCAAGGTATGCTTTACTTATAGGATCACCATCTTCTTCCGGGTCCGCCAACTGTGTCAAACGGTTTCCATCCAAATTCAACCTTGTCGATATTGCTTTGTGATGACATCTTGAGGATCTATGGGGTTGGCAACATTGCTGAGTCTCCTCTTCTCGATAACAAATTGATTATCATCAATCAGTTGAAACTGAGGGGTTAATTTTTTGAATTGGTACTGGGTATGTGAACGTCCAAATTTGTCAAGGGGCATTTTAGTTATGATATGTCGATATCAATGCATTCTGATTTATATTATTCAGAAAACTAGTGTTTGGTGGTTCAATGTATTCATCTTCATACAATTCCTCTACAATTGATATTATATCATTTACAACACCTGTGTTTCCAGCCAATTTTTCTGCCCACAATACTTCTAGATCACGAATTAGTTCATGTACATTATTCCAATACTTATATTCAATCGGTCTGTTTGTTAATTCCTTAAAAAACATAGCTCCACCTCCCTGAGTTGAGGGTGAAGACAGCAAGGGTTTAATTATTTGTGTATACTTTTTGCTGCGGCTTCCTCGAATCTGTCCACTTACATCATAATCTCGCCTTGCAGCATTCGTAGCTACTAAAATACGTTTATAATTCTTTCTATCCTTTGAATTTACTAGATTTAAATCGGGTTCATTCATAATAAGCAGATCATATAAACCTGGAGTCCCTTTATACGTGACACCATTAATGATCATATCCTTTCCTTTAATTGTGATGGGGGTATTACCAATTGCCCATTTGTCTGTTTTGGCGTCGTAGTGGACTCCATAAGTGTCATCAATAGCACCTTCAAGATCCCTCATAATACGTTCAACATATATACGAGGTAATGCGTGGTACTGCTCGAGAAATTCTTCAGAGATGGGTTCATTACAGGAATCATCTGTGATAATAAGAGGTTCTTCTTCTTCCTCGGTAGTAATCTCTCCTACAACAGATGTTTCTAGGAAAGGTGGTGTACGAGGAGGGGGATTTATTTGAAACAGCGGAAGTTGAGCTAGGG
Source organism: Vesta saturnalis (assembly GCA_036346205.1). Classification (NCBI taxonomy): domain Eukaryota; kingdom Metazoa; phylum Arthropoda; class Insecta; order Coleoptera; family Lampyridae; genus Vesta; species Vesta saturnalis. Next base: position 783,418 of record JARFJB010000370.1, on the reverse strand, counting down.
GGCTTGTCTTCGTTGCTAATGAGTGTGCTAGCGGGCTAGTAGTAGCATGTTTTCTTCGAAATATGAACAAAGGTGAGTTTTTGGGTTTAACGGACTCCTTTGTTTTCTTATCAGGATGCATTTTATTCGCTATTTCAGTTAGAGGTTCTATTAGAGGTTTATAAGTACTTTCAAACATTCTTTCATTATCAATGCGGGTAGTTTTAAGACTGTTGTATTTCTGCTGTATTATTTTACGAGCCTGAATAATTTTTCGCTTTAATATCATCTCCTTATTATCCATTGTAGCAAAATGGCTGTTAATACCTAAACGGATGTGTAACTACTAAACCACTGAAATCAGGCTAAGGTATTATATATTCATCAAACCTTTTCCTATTGCGACCATTACTGACTTCAGCATCCTTATTTATGACTATGAAGCCAAACGGATCTATCCAGCACTTTGAACACATATCCCGAAACAATGTCATGCTTATGGTGGGGCTTATATGATCCTCATACACATGTTTTAGGTTTAATTCATCTTGCTCAAATAATATAATTAGATTCGCATTGTCACGAATTAATTGCTTTGGAATTTTACTGTAAGTTTGACCCAAATAGAAACAATCAATATCGTTATGTCTACCCATAGAAAAATATGCCCTTATGTTATTTTGCTTTTCACAGGCGATATCATCAAAGATAAAGATAGAATTTGCTTTTGCACAATTCGGCTCAATCACATCTTGATTATCACTGAACGTAAAGTAACCTATATCCTTTATCGGAAGTAGGATTTCCTGTAAAAGTTTGTACTTGTTTTGATTTAATGATTTGGAGTATACGTATACATGTTTAAATTTCAAACCGTTTTTCTCAGTAAGCAAACTAATCATTGCGTTTGTTTTGCCGCAGTTGGAGGGGCCACATATAATGCCACGTATACTATTAGGAAGTAAATCACCATGTTTCGAAGTACCAAACTTTTCATCAAAGTCATGATTTTGAATTGGAAGTTTTGTTTCTGGCAACTACTTTCATCTTTGATGGATGAAATGAAACTAAACGAATAATTACAACATTTTTATTTATATAATACAGATTATAATTTTTTCACTTCTCCAATGAGTGGGTTGTACTGCACAATAGCATCGTGGAGAATAAGACCATAGGCAACGATTCCATTATCGAAAGGTGTTAGAGATTCCATTTCCAATTTGATGTCTACTGTTGAGTTTTTTAAGGATTCATTCTGTTTAGAACAGTCCATTACAAATACTGGACATGACTTGAATTCGGTGTAGTTGAATAACGCATCTGTATTATCTTCATCATAGTAGTCACATCGGAAGTTCAAAAAATTGCGATAGGCAGGTATGTATTGGTTAGCACTGAAGTTCAAATGCATTACTTCATAGGGATAATACTCTGAATTCAGATGTACTTTAAGGTTCCTGATGTTAATGTGATCAAAATTTCCGGCTCGTGCAGACTTTGTGTACCTTTTACCTTGTTGGCATGCAACAATTATCCAGCGCGGTTTTTCCAGTTGCGTTGACGTTTTTATTGGCCATATATCAGAGGTTGCTTGTTTTAAAGCAGGTAATTCATATAACTCCCATTGACGAAATCGAACAGTAATAATAGAATTCTTATTTATTCCTTCAAAAAAGTCTCCAGTTTCGCGGCATCACTAAGGGTTAAGTGGTACTTTCCATTGAATTTTATTTAGGGTTATTTCCACATCAACGTCACCATAGTAGCAGTTTGTATCGCTTCTAGATCGAATTAAAATCAACTCTTGACGCATATTCACGATCACTTGACGATAATCCTCCATTATTCCAAATATGTGCGAACAATCCTTTACTACTGTAAAGGATTGTTCGCTATTTCCCTCGTCAAATTCTACTTGTAATGGTTCATCATTCTTTGGTGACCAACCCAAATGGCTTAATGCTTTGCTCTTGCTTGTCGTATAAGAAATATATCCTTTAAGTGTAGATGTTATGCCGATTTCGGCAAACGTCCACTCTTTGACCGCCTAACTCACAACGAATCTCTTCGAAAAGGAAGTTGGGGAAATTATTGGTTAAGTTGCATGATTTTCCTTCATCTTCTTTCTTCAGCTTACCTTCTATGTACAGAAAACTATCATAAGTAGCTGTAATGAGATCCTGACTTTGAATTAAAATGCGTATTTCTTCGGAAGGTCCATACTTAGAAAAGCCATACGGAAGATAGGTGTGAATATCTGATTTAATTATAGCATCATCAAAATGTACGTTTTGAAAGATGTTTAATGATTCGGTCATTGTGTAGATGCAATGAGGGTTGATGAGTAATTAAAGATTTACTAAAGGGATGATGTCTTTTATATGAATTTCTTTTCAAACCTATAAATTAATTGTTATTAATTACGCCTTTTACAGTTTGTTTACTTCATATATTTTAAGAAGGCACTATAAATGCTTTCATTGTTATACAAAGAAAATCCCTTGTTCACATTAGCACACTTATGAATGCAAACCTATTGTTATTTATAGCGAAACTTTTTTCCTCATAACACATTTTCATTAATTATTATATTACTAATTATGCAATGTTGTTTTGGTAAGTTTTAAAGTTATTAAAAATAATTTTTAAGAATGCAGATGCATTGTGTGTTTTATACAAAGAAAGTCTTTACTAGCTTGAATTTTTTTACACATTGCTACAAATTTTTTTAAGAATGCAAATACTATTATTAACAAAGAAAGCCCATTGTTCAATAAAACATTACATATTTTAGATAAATGCATTCAGCTTCACGTGTGTAAGCGGGACATATCATTGTGTAAAAGAGATAGACATTAAACAAGTGAACTTCATTCAACAAATTTAACATTTCTTAGAGATACATTAATTCTATTAAAATGTACGCTTTGAAACACGTTTAATGGTTTGCTCACTCAGAACTTTCAATCCAATTGATGTTAAAAAGTATTTCTCTGCAGATGTTAACTGCAATGAGGGTTGATTGGGTCTTTTGTATGGAATTGTCCTGTGATTAATTCGCAGACCCATGTTCTTTTAGTTCTAAGCGTACTGTTTCACCAAAGTCTATTAACTCACCCTTTTGATTTGTCAATTTGATTGTTATATTACTGATTATGTCTGTGTTTATTTCTAAATATTGAGTGTTGGTTGGAACTTTATCCAAACGATAGCCCGAGGGCACGGAAACGTCAATTTCGTATATTACCTTTGCAGGTTTACCGTTTCGATAAGATCCCTTTATAATGTTGCACTCCACATGCAGATTAGTGTGTTTAATTATTTGGATGTCTAACGCAGATGTGTGGAGAACATTCGCTTTTAGTATTCTAGGCTCAAACCCGAGCATGCGGCCAATGCTACTCTCTTTAGTAAAATCGATCTCAAATGAACTGTTTATCTCACACTTAAGCGTATTGTTGTTTGCCCTAATAAAAATTTTTCTGTGGGTATCTTTGATTTCAAGTAAGCACTAATTTCATCTAACTCATAGGCACCGTGTGGAATATTAATCACTGCAAATGAGATGAATTTGTTCTAAAATAAAATCTATCGTTGCCTGTATAAATGTTTCTAATGCTGTTGCACCCGTAGAATCCCACCAATCCAACAACGTATTTCTTCTCCAAATCTAGCTCTATCGGTGGGTAGAAGTTGCAGCTAGCTATGTTACCAACACCTTCTAAACTGAATGTTATTGACATAACTGAGAAAATTTAAGGTTATGTAGATTATTTATATAGAAATTGTAGGCATAGGTGCCCGCAAATAATGCTATTAAATTCCTGATCTTGATTGTAATTATAATAAATTTTACATCCCCGAAAGTAGTTAATCGTTTCAACTGGTGGTCGAAGATTACCGAAACTATCGTAATACCATACCTTTTCACCACGCTTTTTGTAGCAAACCCAATGTGTACCAGGTCCACACTGACTATCTAAATTGATGATTCCAGATTCATTTTTCTGTGGTAATTTAGGCAGTCTATCTCTCATAAAAATACCCCTAAAGTATGGTACACCTTTTGTGTATTTCTTTAAATCAATATCTGTTAAAGCTCTTTCGGGTAATCTACTCAGTTTTTTTGAAACGGTTTTAAGTATAATGCACCTCCAGATTTGTATGGTTTTAGATAGAATGCGCCACCAGCGATCGATTCCATCATACGATTATGGCACGATGTCTTCTCTTGCAATTTTTTAGCATTTTTTGCATCATTGACTGCTTTGGCAATTCCCGATGCACCGCCAGCTAAAGCACCGATTGCTGATAATCCTGCGAATAACGGAATAAGAAATGGTAAAACACCTCCTTGTTTAGGTAAGGGAATTACTCTAGGAACTTTAATGTTTTTCTTTCCCCCCAACCTTTTTACTACACGTTTTGCCGTTGACAGTGCTGACTTTATAGTATCGGTGAAATCTCCGTTAGCTTTCATTTCTTTAGCTATTGTTTTTCGTACATGCAATAAACTTTCACCATTCTTCTTCTTGGACCGACGTTTAAACCCCATCCCAAATTTTCTCTTTGCCTTCATGGTGGTACCGACTACTAAAGCTGCAGCTCGTTCACCTAATGTTGCGTCTGCTGATATAAAGCGTTCCCAAGCTTTTTCTTCTAAAATTTTATCTGCTCTATGTCGACTTTCTAAATCTTGGTAGTCTCTATAACTGATATCATGCAGTTTGCACTGCGCATCTAATTGATTAATACCGGGGTCGCCGCGTGCTAGTCGTTTCTCTAATTTTGTACCCGGACCACAATACTGGTAACCGGGTAAATGCAATTCCACCGGTAGTTTATTGATCAGCGTATTCACTAAACCACCTGCACTCTTCCGCTTCTTACCTATCATTGTTCACCTTGAGGGATAGGGTAGGTATTTATACCTAAAATCATGTAAAAACTTTATTTTAGTAAATGCTATACATTAGATAAGCAGGGCGATAGTACAATATTCCATTAAACATACAGTGTTATGTGAATTAATATTATACTTGGCATTTATAACATCATCAATGTCTTTATAAATGTCATCATCACCGAATTCCTTCTCACGAAAACGACGGTAGTCAACCACTTGTCGTATGAATTTCTCATAGAAACACACCAGATTGTAAGATTCAAGAAATTCCAATCTATAGCTTATTATATCCTTCAAATCGAATAGTTCTTCTATGTTATAGGCAGCGAATGTACACGAACAACAGTTGTAGTTTTCTATCATAACAGTTTTCAAAATTCTCTCATATCCTTTAAGCAATTCCCAATTGTAATAAATACCGAGATTACTAGATAGAGATTCGTAATCTTGCTCATGTATTATATCCTCCTCGTTTACATGTGACCAATCAATTTGGCTTTCAATTTCTTGGGATCGAAGAAATTGTATTTCTACTATGAATACCATCTTAAAGTCCATTCCATTCCTTCACGTCTAATACCACGTTGTTGCCACATCCCATACGCACTACTGGTGCAAGGTTAAGGTGTGTACTGTATCCAATTTCAATATGCGTATCGTTCGATAGTTTATAGGAAGCACAATCGATTAAGTATTCATTAGCTGCCTGTTTATACACCTCAGCCCTATGTTGAAATGATGATGAGCAGTCGGAATAACCTTCATCTTGTTTCTCTTCATTTTTTGCTACTACTACTACCATCACTATTTTGACAGCATGAACAACAAAATGTTAAATTATTATTCATATTGTTATTACATGAGGTATCCAGGAGCGATTTTATTGCTTTTTTCATGACTTTACTTGTCCACAACCGCACTACGACTAAACACTACGAAATGAGCATGTTTACATATGGTTGTAGGAATGTTATATGATCCAGCAAAGGTATGTTAAGTACATCAAATTTCCCATAATATGTGTATTTACTTAAATCAATTTTTATCTGTATATTGTGGTAGTCTTATAAAAAACCTTTTACTTGTTAGATGACCTAATCAGTCTGAACAATGCATCGTCTTTGTTCTCGGAATTTCATAAGCTACGACTCAACAATGAATCGTCTTTGTCCTTTTACCTTGAAAATTGTAAGAATAGACTTTGAACCGTTGAACAATACATCGTCTTTGTTCTTGATTTCCTAGAATTTCAGAAGCTATGATTCAGCCAAAACAATAGATCGTCTTTGATCTTACACCTTGAAAATTGTAAGCATAGACTTTGAACAATGAGCCTCATTCTTGATTTCCTGGAATTGAGATATGGAATCTATTTTCGACCTGAACAATAGACCGCCTTTTTCGGGGGAAACGGTTGCGAAACAGCTATCTGTTTTGCGAAACAGCCGTCTGTTTTGGAAAACGGACCCCCTGTTTTGGGAAACAGACCCCCTGTTTTAGGAAACGGCTACCTGTTTTTAGGAAACGGCCACCTGTTTAGGGGAACGGCCACCTGTTTAGAGCACTTGAGGGGGCGTGGCTTTGAAACATGCACCTCAGGGCTTTTGATTTCCTAGAATTGAGATAACAATCTATTTCTAACTGAACAATGGATCGTCTTTGTTATCAGAGGTGTGACCTTATAAGCATAATCTTTAAATCGTTGACAATGGATTGCCTTTGTTCTTGAAAGAGATGTATTTAGATAACACTCTATTTTTATAAATCAACCAGAACAATGAATCGTCTTTATTCATTTACCTTGAAAATTATAAGCATAGACTTTGAACAATACATCGTCTTTGTTCATGATTTCTCAGAATTGAGATAACAATTTATTTTTATAACTCGACCAGAAGAATGAATCGCTTTTGTTCTTTTACCTTGAAAATTGTAAGCATAGACTTTGAAGCGTTGACAATGGATCGCCTTTATTCTTGATTTCCTAGAATTGAGATAACAATTTATTTTTAAAATAACGGAACAATGGATCGTCTTTGTTCATTTCTCAGAGGCGTGACCTTGTAATCGTTGACAATGGATCGCCTTTGTTCTTGAAAATTGATTTCTCAGAATCGAAGTGTAGATAACAATCTATTTTTATAAATCAACCAGAACAATGAATCGTCTTTGTTCATTTACCTTGAAAATTATAAGCATAGACTTTGAACCGTTGACAATGCATCGTCTTTGTTCTTGATTTCCTAGAATTGAGATAACAATCTATTTTTATAACTCAACCTGAACAATGGAATGTCTTTGTTCTTTTACCCTGAAAATTGTAAGCATAGACTTTGAAGCGTTGACAATGGGCCCCCCTTTGTTCTTGATTTCTCAGAATCGAAGTGTGTTTAGATAACAATCTATTTTTAGAAATTATAACGGAACAATGAATCACCTTTGTTCTTTTACCTTGAAAATTGTAAGCATAGACTTTGAACCGTTGAACAATGTATCGTCTTTATTCTTGATTTCTCAGAATTTTAGAAGCTATGACTCATCCATAACAATGGATCGTCTTTGTTCTCTCATGTGGCCTTGAAAATTGTAAGCATAGACTTTGAACCGTTGACAATGAGCCCTCTTTGTTCTTGATTTTTCTCAGAATTGAGATGTAGATAACAATCTATTTTTATATCTCGACCTGAACAATAGATCGTCTTTGTTCTCTCACGTGGCCTTGAAAATTGTAAGCATAGACTTTGAAGCGTTGGTTAGAACAATGGATCGCCTTTATTCTCGATTTCTCAGAATTGAAGTTTATTTAGATAACAATCTATTTTTATAACTCATCCAAAACAATAGATCGTCTTTGTTCTCTCGTGTGAGCTTGAAAATGATAAACATAGACTTTGAAGCATTGACAATGGACCGCCTTTGTTCTTGATTTCCTAGAATTGAGATGTATTTAGATAACAATCTATTTTTTATAACTCGACCAGAATAATGAATCGCTTTTGTTCTCTCATGTGGCCTTGAAAATTGTAAGCATAGACTTTGAACCGTTGAACAATGTATCGTCTTTATTCTTGATTTCCTAGAATTTCAGAAGCTATGACTCAGCCAAAACAATAGATCGTCTTTGTTCTCTCATGTGGCCTTGAAAGCATAGACTTTGAACAATGGGCTCCCTTTGTTCTTGATTTGAATAGGGCACTTGAGGGGCGTGGCCCTGAAACATGCATAGACTTGCTTGAGAATGAGCGCAATGACTTTGAGGACAATCAAAAACCTAGTAACTTTTCTAGTGACTTTTCTACTGACCTTGAAGGACTCGTGCAAGCATAACCTTGAAGAGGCGGGGTTACCTACCACGTGGCCGAGGTGACCTTGAAGACGATGACCTTGATAAACCATGTACTTGGACGAAGCGAATGTGATGACCTTGACATTATTCTGATTTAATAATTTTTATAAGACTTAGCAGGACAAATTTCGATATCCTAATGTAAGTGACAAAGTGAGCCAGGATCGGCCTAGCTATACTACTCACGATTATATCCGTCATAGGCACTGATGTTTTTACAAAGTTGCGAATTTACATTATGGACGTATTACGCATAGTTAAATATCCTTAAAAATGCATTATTTCATTTCTTTTAATTTCCACCTTATTGGTTGGAAGGTAGTGTGTGGTTCCTCACCAGATATCTTATTTTCTCCTCAGCTAGGCAACCTCTTTCTCTCTCTCCAGGTTAACTACCATAAGCAAAACGGGGAACATTCGAGGAAATTCTAAATACGTATTTCACAAAATTAAGTGAACGTAACAGATGTCAAACTTGTCATACAGCGAATGAGGTGATTTCTTTGACATTTTTGTGATAACATTTTTATTGTGTATTATTATATATTATAAAATATTTATTATTGCGCAGGGGTTGAGTACTACTATCTGTAATGACTTTTTTTGTTTTAGGGTAAAGGTGACATGGATACATTTTGGCTCTTTGCGTTGACATCAGATGATCAAGCTTGCTTGCCTAAAAAGATATACGTACATGATTAACAATCATACTTTATATAATATGCTTTAGTAGACATAAGGCCATTTGTATATGTATGGTTTACATTACAGACTAGTTCGCTGGCAGATTTAAGGAGTTCAATTGGTCAAAATTTAACAATTAGAAAATAACATTTCCTAGATCTGTCTGTTAACTAATCTGAAGTTTAAACCATGTATACCACTGGCCCTTAAAAATTATATTCTTGTACTACATGAGCGAGTAAAGTTTTAAACCAGATGAGCTGTATAGGCCATAGATATCTTACTTAATAACTAGATAGCCAGAGCATATGAGCTGCGCGTTTAAAATATGAGACAAGTTGAACATTTCAATAAGGTCTAAAATGGTCGAAAATTTACAAGTTGGGGCTATTCAGACATGCGCAGTCGTATCATTAGAATTGCCAAGTTCAATTTTTGATATCAATTGTAAATGTCAAAAAGCGCTTTTTGAGTTTACTATTAGTAGAAGTGAAATATGAGAAGCTGCATAGTGCCTTTTTGTCAAAATGACAGCAAAAAAACTAAAAGAAAATTTACAATTTTTCAAGTGAAGTCACAAATAATTGTATAATTGTAACTATTTGCCTTCTTGCACATACGGCGGCTTATGTTTACACAGTATAGTATTCACTAGTGCGCAGTTCCTAATACCCCCATGCGCAGTTTCAATTCGGATCATACATGGTTTCAAGGATTGTTTATCTAGTTATTAGATATCTATGGTACAGGCGGAGCATTCGTTTTGAATCACGTGGGTGGAAATGATAAATTTGTGACATTTGCCACACTTACTTCCCATGATGAGCTCAAAAATCAAACGTGATTTTAACTGTTTCTACTCGCCATTATATTATATAAGTATTTTTTAAACAGTATAATAGGTATAAATTGTGTATGGCACTTCTTTTATTGAGTTCATAATGTTACATAATTATCTATATGTAAAATTATATATTAAAGATGTAATTGAAATTTATGTAGCTTAACTTTTATTTACTAAAATTTCAAATTATAAGGTCTAACCGAAAATATTAAGATTTGTGGTCTTGTGTCAATTGTACAAGGGCTTCTTTCTTAATGAACCGACCTAGTGGGCATGTGGTAATACGGTCCATGACCTGCTTAGCATTGGGGAGGTAATGGGTTCGATTCCCATTATGGACCTACCCCGTATGAAGTTTTTTAGATTTTTCTCATACACATATAGCGGCATTATCACTGCGTATACGCACTGCATGTGCGGCTATTTAGGCGATGTCGAGTAGTATATTCCCCTCAGAAGTGTAACTCCGTCCCTCGCGATCCTATCCTTGGAAAGTCAAAGCACTCCGCCCTGCTCTTAGGGGAGGGAATGAAACGCGTCGTCTTTCCTTCCTTTTCTCAATTTATTAACATAACTTGTCGCTATGTACAGAGTGATTCAAATCCGATGCTCACCATAGGGCTCTAGGTTATTTGGATAAATAAAGGTTACAGATTTCAACACGTCTCACTCGTAAATGGTTATTTAACTTTCGAATAACTGATAAGTTGAGATTTTTAAACAAACTGGAATTTAAAATAGTAAATTATTATTTTTGTAATTTTCTTCCATTTTGATTCTTTAATAGGCATATTAAGCAACACGACATCATCACGTACGATGTCATTATGTTCACGGAACATTTTGCGAAACTTTTTAGGTTAGCAACACTAGATCCGGAATTATGCCACTCTTACAAAATGTGTCATAAACAGAATGCGTCCAGTGGAAAACGTTAATGTGAGCAAACTCGCGATCGTGTTTTTGTCAATTTTATGTATTTTAGGGGGCGCACATGCAAGATTATCTTGAATGTCTTCCATTTTCGTGTTTTTGTGACAGAAGTTAGATAAAACAAGAGGCGAGTAGATCAAATTTTCAATTTTAAAATTAAGACATTACCAACAGCCACAAAAATCCCTAACTCAACTAAAGTAAAATTTTTTGTTTAAAAACGGCATTAAAAAGGGCAACCATACCCCAAACGCTGTCAATGTATACATTTTAATACATGTCTAAAATAAGTGAGTAGGTAAGATTTGAGACTTTTGGAACACACCACAATTCCAAGGCCCACCTTTGCAAGGTTACCTCAATTCCACCAGTTCAAGGTTACGAAAGAAGTAGGTCATGTTTGCATACAACTTTCCCTAGGTCGCACATTTCTAAGAATACCACACTGTAAGGTTTCAAAGATACGAAGGTCACTAACACTCAGATAGACATCTCACTTTTTGAAGGATTTCTCATGTAATTTTTTACACTTCGTTGATACCACACTTAGAACCAAATTAAAAAAAGATAATGGTATGCTAATATATTTATTTGTTGTATGTACAAATGTAATCAGTGTATTATTCAGATATATGATTTTCTCTAGGAATAAAACATTTTGATTTAGTACAAGTACAAAAGGTCCTTTCCACTTCTGTATCATTACACCTGCGTGGACATGGTGCAAGTAATTGAGCGTATGTGCAGTGCGGTGCCCATCGGAGATGCTCCTCTAGCGGAGTGTCAGATGACCGCCATTGCTTTATTCGAACTCCACACATGAAGCATTCAGCCGTATCGTCTGAAGATATGGAAATGAAACCCTGCTGCTGCAAGCGATGTAGGTGAGTGAACTCCAGACCATGTTCGATACGTAAGTAAACGTTTATCGAAACAATTGTAATACCGAGGATGATAAATGGTTGGTGTCACGTCGCACATCTTCTCACCGTAAACACAGTAAGATACTAACAGGAAATAATTTATTATATACAATGTATATATTATAAAAAAAAACTAATTGTCCAAATAATACACTTCTCCGCAGAGTATGCATGAATCATCTGCATATACCTCGTGCAGCATTGTTAGGGGCGCTCTACATGATGAGCACTAGTATTCTTGGTGTGACATGTGGTAAATTGCGACCCATCTATCCATATGTGTATGATGATCAATAACTCGGTATTCACTTGGTAGCAATTCTTTGTAGCAGTCATAGCATAAATCCATATGGTCAGCAAGATGATAACGAGTATGAAGAGCAAATGTGTGTGAATAATATCCCAAAGTACGCATGAAGGCATGATGGTGGAAGTAGCGAATTCTTTTATCTAGCTTGGCAAACCATTCAATATTCCATTGCACATCTTCATATGTATTTTTAATGCTTCTAATGTCGTAGAAGGCCTTGTTGGGAATTAGTTCACATGCTCGCCGCACACTTAGATTAAAAAGTGATAATGGTTGGTAGCACTCCCTGTCATCCCAATTGTTCTGTACTGGGCTAGCAGACATACTGACACTGGTGGAAATAACACGGTACTACGTGTGTAGTTATCCCTACTTCTAAAGAAAGGAAAGACCTTGTGAAAACATATGTATAGTTAACCTTGAAGAATGACATGATTGATATCGGCATTGTGTAACCTTGGAAAATGGTGAATGTGAGATCTGGAGGACACTGTAAGTGTGGGAACCTTGAAGTTGTGACGACTTTAAGGGCGTGTGAACCTTGAAAATGATAACCTTGAAGTAGTGGTAAACATGAGAATGGAGGACATTGTAATGGGCGAACCTGAATAATGGGAGACGTTGAAAATGTGGGGGGTCGGAAAGGTGAAGGAGCCATCCTTGAAGTGATGGGTGAGATCCCGCCAACCTTGCTGAAACGTTGTGAATAAAGGCCTTGAAACAGTAGGATTGCTGAAGTAACGTGCAGTGTGGCGGTCAAGGTGAAGCAGGTAACCTTGACGGTAGAAATAGTGGGGAAATTAGGATATAAATGCAGAGGAAGTACATGTGAAACCAGTATTGTATGTAATAGAGAACATATTACGTCAAGCGGTAGAAAAAGCGAAGATTGTGAGTGTTGCGAATTCAAGTGGATATTTTAATTAACAATGTGCAGTATTTTTTAAATAAAAGTAAATCGAAGTATGTTAGTGTCGGTCTGTCACCTCAATTCAATTTTGAACCAGTCGTGAAACTTGGTGGATCTAATAGTAATGGAGTGGTGTTTGACAAGCAGGAATGGTACATGGGCAATCAAGGGATAATTACAAATTATTTCTACACACCTGAAGGATACGGCTACCTACTAAGATGGGTTCGAAAACGATATCGTATGAAACTATTAACAAGACGAAAATTATACGCATCTCTGATTGTGAAGAACCAGAAACCTATTTAGGATGGGAGTCTATAGAATAGTTATGGAAGACTTCTTAAGATAGTCAGTTACCGATTGGATTTAGTACCTACTATGGAATTTCCTGCATTTTATAATAAAATAATACATGCAGCAGCCTGGTGCTGACATGCACAGGTTAATAGTTCCATTACAAGATATATTTGATCTCAATGTAGCATGTGTTATGGAAATTGTAGAATTTGCCAATGAGAAAATTGATATTGACGTATAAGCTGCGAAAGCCGTTAAGTAATAAGTGGGGGTAATGACCAAAGCGATAATAGGGATAGTAATAAAGTTTAGTCAATATGTGGATGTGTTATAGTCGTGGCCTAAGGCTGTGGATTGTGTTAGTGCAGTACAAAGACTAATATGCCTATTTCAATCTCTAGAATTTGATGCCGAACATGAAAAGTGATGACTATTTAGATAATCTAATTTGTAAGTATGGTAGTGGAACACGTCTGTGTGAGAAACATTTCCTATCGCATGACGATGGTGTAGAGTGCATTTGTTGTATTAAGCGGTTAATAGAAGACCTTAGAGAAATATCTCTGGAACAATTTGTACATGAAATAGAATGTCATTTACCGAATTATATTTCAACTGATGATAACACGACAGTGAAGGAGCTCTGCATTAATGAGCTCAAAAACGTAGTTCACGATGTAGTAGAATGGGAGCGAAAAGGAGAATGGGAACAGTTAGCAAGAGACTCTGCACGCTTTAGGAAAATAATAGAAGAGTGTAGTCAAATACTTTCAGCTGTCCTGGAAAAGCTACATCGTGATTACATATTTATGAAACACCTTAGTATTGTATAGTATTATATATATTAATAATAAATAAAAAAATAAAAAAAAGTTATTTATTACATAACAATTTACAATATATAAAGAGAATCGTACAGAGCGTATTATATAATGTCTTTGTTAGAAATCCATGAACTGTGAGAATTATCAAACCCTAACCATTTAACGAGAGACATATTTCCTCGACGTTCTACTAGGTGAATGTCAGGATGTTTAACACTTTGAAGTTATGGCTCTTAGAAACGTCCCTGAATCTCTTCATCTCGACTATCACGTAATGTGTAGGTAATTAGACTTACGGTCAAGAACTTTATGATATTTTAAATGTTTCAAAATAGAAGCAGCATTCTTTTCCGTTACTTCTATAGGTTTGTATCCGGTGGTTCTAGGCTTTCTTGAATTATAATGCACAACAAGTAATATTGATAACCATTTATAGGAACCCATACTATATGTTTTCCACATTATTGCCTTAAGAGTGCGATTTACACTTTCAACTATACTACTCTTCAAGTTAGAATAACTACTGTAATGATTAATATTAAACTAAAATAACTCAGTTTATATATGTGGAGGCGTCCTTTGCAAACCAGACAAAAGTTTATTCATTACATCTGCGACTAGTTTACCAGTCTTGCTCAGACATATTTAGAGAAAGCATTTATTATCACTAAAATGTATCGAAATCCTTTATTTACCCGAGCGTAAGGTATCATTCCCACTAAATCAGCTTGAAAGAGGTCATTTAAACCTTTTAGCACTACACTGGTTTGTGCAGTTCTTCAACAATATCAGCTTTACTCATTTTATCGCTTTCGATTTTAGTAGAATCTCTATGATGAATGGTGGTTCTTTCGTAAATTTGACACCGTCTGATATTATAGGTTGAATCACAGCTTCCTTACGTATAGTTTGACTAATTAGAAACATTGGTATCGTATGTAGTAGATAATCCACTTGAAGATGAAGAACTCTAGGTGACCAGATACAATGGACTATTGTAGACTCTGTAGAAGGAAAGAAATATTTGCCATCTGTACCCAATGTTATATCTACTGTCTTCTTATGCAATAAATCTTGTAAGGTAAGATAAGTTTCGTAATATATATCACCTTGTTTCGTGGCATCACTATGATGATAAGTAACATGTTTAACAAATTTACCCATTCTCATTTGATGATGAAGGTGACCACCAAATTTATCTATTGACATCAGTGCTGGATATGTAGTAGTATCTAAAATCTAAAATGATGGAATATATATATATATATATATATATATATATATATATATATATATATATATATATATATATATTATTTCGTTATGATTGCTAGTATTTCCTGCCGAGATTGATCCCAATACCTCCCGCAACCAATCAACTAATCTATTCGGATCATTCCAAGTTACAAACTCAATCGCTTTGTTATTATACCGTAATAGTTGCATTCCACCCCCTCTTTCGGAAATAGAAGTTGTGCAAGATCTTGTGGCAGGAGGTACAATAGCTGATGTAGCGGCTCGTTTTTTAGGGTGAAGTAATGGTTTAATGATCTCAATGTATTTCCTACTAGTAGTTCCTTGGATTTGGTTATCTCAGTTATAATTACGTCGAGCAGCATTTTTGCGGCGCAAAATGTCATTGTATTGCTGCCGATCACTTTTTGTATCCCGTAGGAGCTTTTTTAAATAGTAGCTCATATAATCCCGGAGTTCCATTATAGTCTAATGATCAGGAAGAGCGATACGAAAATTCTCTCCAACAAAGTTTAGTTCAGCATCACCAATAAAAAATTTCTGTTTTTCGGGAAGAAAGTGTACACCGTATGTTAAATCATACTCGTCTTAGGGATCTCTAAATATACCTTCCACATAATATTTCGCTAACCCTTCATACTGACAAAGGTACTCTTCAAAGGCCGGTTGAGATCCAGCAGCTAACAGTTCTGATTTCAATTGTTGTAAAGTAGGAATCTCCCTCTCGTCATCATGTGTGGTATCAGCAATCACAGTTCCCTCTTGTGGAATGGCGTCAGGAACAAGAATACGTGGTGCTTTCCGAGTCCCAGATGTTGTAGGCGTATGATGTAAAAAAACTTCCTTTTCATGTGCAACAGTCTCAGTTTTCCCGAATGTTGGTGTAGATCGTTCAGCTTTGACGAGAGAACTATCTTGTTTAGTAATCAATTGTTTCAATGGTTATGTTATAGGTTTAAAGTGCACCTCCATTGCACGCTCTGTAAGTGCAGTATCTTCCTTTAAACTAGCATATTTCTGTTGCACACTCTTGCGAGCGCGCAAAATGTCTTGTACTAACCGCTTCACCATTACTACTGCATGTTTACATAACAAGTGTAGTATTTATAATGCAATGTAATTCAAATCCCTTACGGAAACGACCTGTATTAACATCACTCTCTTTATCAACCACAAGAAATCCAAATTTGTCACGCCAGCAAACAGTCCTTAAATCTATCGAATGTCATATCTACATTAACGTGATCATGATACACATGCTTAAAATTGGTGCTATCTTGTTGAAACAGAACTAGTAGGTTCGCATGATCACGTATAAGCTGTTCTGAAATGGAAAAATACGTTTGGCACAGATAGAAATAATAATTGTTTTGGTGTCTGCCAAAACAGAATGATCCCTTATTTCATTCTGTTTATCGCATGCTACATCATCAAAAATCATTATTGAATTTTTACGTGAATCACTAGGGGATATAACGTCACTGTTATCACTTATCAGTGTATTCGAAATACCCGATATTTTTTAAAGCTGCAAGTAAATTTCGTAGGTACTGGTATTTGGGTTGATATAAAGATTTGCAGTATACATAAACATTTTCAAACGTAAACCATTTGGATGTTCTAATAAGGTAATCATAACATTTGCTTTTCCGCAACTTGATGGACCGACGATTATACCTCGTTTACAACCTTCTTTTAGTTGACCACAACGTTTTGAGTAGTGATTATTGTTAAAAATGATGTCATAATTTATTATAGGTAATACAGTATCTTATGGAATAAAACGGATGTCACCCATTGTAGTACTGAACTATAACTTGTATGGTGTTATATATATATATATATATATATATATATATATATATATATATATATATATATATATATATATATAGTGTGTGTGTGTGTGTGTGTGTGTGTGTGTGTGTGTGTGCGTGTGCGTGTGCGTGTGCGTGTGTGTGTGCGTTATACGCATTAAATAGTTTAGTAGTGAATTGTCAGTCAATGTGGTATGAAGCATAGTTCTCCGTGTAATAGCTATAAAAAAGGTTCTGAATTAATTAACACCTTAATAAATAACTTACTCGTGGAGTTGCATATACCTGGGTACAGATATTGTGGTCCGGATACCCATTTACGGGAACGATTAGCTTGCGGTAGCAGCGGTGTGAACGAACTGGACGAAGCGTGTAAAGAACACGATATTGCATACTCGCAGTCAAACGATCTAGGGCATTTCCACATTGCTGATAAGGCTTTGCAACAATAAGCTTGGAATAGATTTCGTTTCTCAAATGCCACCTTTGGAGAAAGAGCAGCTGCATTAACCATAGTCGGTATAATGAAAGAAAAAAGAACAATGGGAATGGGAAGCAAATCACGACGTAGGAAACGTTCTCACAGAAACAGACCAATCTCATTCAACAAAGCAGTGCTTCTAGTGCGACGTCGTATAGGTGGTAAACTTCGGTCATCGTTAAAATCTACGGTACAAGCCTTAAACGTTTTAAAACATAAAAAACTCTTGACATCCAAGAGAAGAATATTACCAATACTAACACGTGGGGATTCATACCCCTTATTACCCTATCTGCAGCATGAGGAGCATTAGGTTCTTTGGGTGTAGGTGCAGCTGCAGTTGCAAAAGCGGTCACTGAAGCAAAAACTGCATCAAAAACGTTAGAAGAAACCAAACTACACAATCCAGCAATGGAAGCAGATACCTTAGGAAAAGGCTTATATATAAAACTATATATGCGAGGTTTAGGCCTATATCTACAACCGTATTCAAAAAATTCCCACTGAAGCTATCACGGCACGCCTTAAGCAACGTTGAGCTATCAAAATTTGTTGAGAAATTAAAATTCCCCTATTTTAGAGGGATGTACATGCGAGATAAATTACCTACACGAATCTATACGAATGAATGTGGTATCGTGAATCTGGATGATGAAAATGACAAGGGAACACGCTGGACTGCTTACATCAAGCGTAATGGACATATTACATATTTTGATGGCATAGGACATATTAAACCACCATTAGAATTAATTCACTATTTTAAAAGTGATTGTAGCAGAAACACGATTGACTTTAACTATACCAAGGTTCAAAACTTCAATACATACAATTGCGGTCATTTAGTCTTATGATTTTTATATGACGGTTCGTTTTGATTCTCAGTAGTCGTTGCTTGATCGTAATGTCGTACATTTATATTTACCGATGCAAGCAGTATTTTGCAAGCCAACTTTAACCCACCAATTTATCTTGATAATGAGTCGGAATATGTAATGGGGTTAACTAGTTTTGAATCTTTCAATACTGTGCAACACGCGTTACTTCCAAGAATAACCAACTGATGTTTGAAGGAACTAGAATTACAATACCGCCAGGATCATACGAAATCGCGGATGTGAATAAAGATATAAATGATACAGTGAAGGGTTTTTTTAATTTATTGGCGAACAGTAACACTATGAAAGCCGTTATGAAAGCAACACATGGTATTAACTTTAATGTAGAAAATTCTATAGGACCTATGCTGGGATTTAACACAAAAGTTTACAAAGGTCATGAATTATATACCTCTGAAAATCCTATTAACATTATTAAGATTAATTCGTTAATTATCGAATGCAATATAACAAGTGGAAGTTTTAAAAATGGGGAGGTGTCACATATTATTCATCAATTTTATCCCAGTGTACCAGCGGGATACAAAATAATTGAATCATCTCTACATGTCATCTATTTACCTATAAATACATCCACCATTTCAACCATAACACTTAAAATAGTACACCAAGACGGAGACCTCGTCAATTTTAACGGTGAAGTCATAAGGATAAGATTACATTTGAAGAAAAGATGGTGACGCGGTATAACACATGTGCGTGTAACCCCAACAGGGTGAACTATAAAAGATCGAAGTGTGGAAATGCGAGAGTCAGTAAGCGGTCAACCCTCAAAGCATTGACAGCTCAGAATAGATCATACGTGCAAAGTCTTGGTTTCATAGTAATACAATGGGTATATTAAACGTAAACGAAAAAGTTGTTGTTGATAATGCCATAGTAAACTTCACACCCATCAACCATATACTACAAGATTTGGAAACAATGATGAAATCAGAATACCCATTCAGGAAGACATGTGCACTTTACCATCAGAAAGTTATGCCCACGTAGAAGGAAGATTGCTGTTGGAGGATGGTGCCGTCTCTAACACCGCGCTGTTTATTAATACATGCCACTTTATTCACTGAAATTAGATACGAAATGAATGGAATAGTGGTAGAGCCCGTGACGAAGGTTGGATTAACGTCTACAATGAAAGGATTGGTATCATTGACACCTAACGACCTCGCTCGTCATGAAAACGCAGGTTAGTTTCCTACCTCAAATAGCATACTAACAAATGCGTTAGGGTATTTTAATGTTTGTGTAAATACCGATGCGGTATTTTCAACTGTTGCAGATGAAGCACTAAAAGTTAACATAGATAAAATATATCGGAAAGTTCCGCACATCATTCCAGCATTATCGGAGGAATTGGCGTTAACGAACTACATTGATTAAAATGTGAATACTCCAGTAGCATTTAGAAGTTGGGAAACACATATATATCCAGCAGTTACCACAACAGATAAACATGCATGGGCAATCAAAACATCGACTAGTATAGAAACACCTAGATACATTATTATCGGATTTCAAACGGGGCGAGAAAATAATGTTTCTCAAGATATGAGCAGATTCGGTAAATGCGCACTAAAGAATATTAGGGTATTCCTTAACACGGATCGTTATCCGTATGAGAATTTAAACGTAAATTAGGATAATAATTGCTTTGCTACATTGTATGAAATGTTTGCTAAGTTCCAAATGTCCTATTATCAAAGAGATGGCCAACCATTACTCACACCTAATCAATTTACGACAGTATTGATAGTGGTAGACTTCGAATCAAAAAGAGAGATTACACTCTAAAGCAGTAGTACGTCGTGTAGAATTCGAAACAGCAGTCAACATACCCGCGCATACGACCGCATACTGTGTTATACTCCAGGATCGGCTAGTTACGTATAACGCGTTAACCAAAGCAGTAAGACAGCTGTAATACGATGCCCGTCATAGTCGACGTGCAAGGCTTTAAACTTTCAAATATTTTTATACCGAAACAACTCGCAATTTTTAATGGAACACAAGTAGCCCACTACATGTTGAAATCACCCTTCCACTGGTATCGATGCGGAGAGTCGCCGTCAAGCTACTTGGTTAATTCATAATCAACACTGTATAAAATGGGAAGAGGGATACACACCACCACACCAATTTAGCAGAATTCTCAGTCGCTTGATTCAACCTACAGAGAGAAAGCTGATTACAGCTTTCTCTTCCTTCCTTGCAACCAGTTTGTTATTATCATTGTAAATCACTATGTCACTGCGCTCTGTCTAATACATACCATCTGTACGATATTTATTTAATGCATTAAAGCTTGTACACGTTTTTTTTTAAATAAAAATTGTAAATATATATTTTGTTTATTTCTTTTATATATCACACAATATGACTACATTCTGTATATATATATATATATATATATATATATATATATATATATATATATATCCCTTCGATAATGAATTATGGGCATAATAATGGTATGTATTCCACTAAAAAGTTACTACATTAAGTAGCCGACCTGGAATGGTGTATCGATATTATACATGTTAACATGTATGGTTATACATGTTCATAGCTTCATTATGAGGTAATATATACACAACTAAAACTAACAAGCATCAGTCCCCAAACTATTAGTTACTAACTGGATTATACAAATTCATTTGCCTAGCAACCTCTAGTAGACCACTCATAGGATCGGAGTTCTCCAATTCCGTAATTTGCTAATGCCCCCACGCCAATGTTGTACACGTGCCACGCAATCGATACCGTTTGTCATCCTGAGACCGAAAGGCGGTTTTGTTTAACATCTCAGTGTATATATCATGAAAAGTTGATCTAAACACGAAGACGCTTCCGCCACATATTTGTAGTCTACCTCCGTCAGCACTTTTTGAATAACGATTTTCTTAACACCTTTCGCTTTCTTAACCACTTGATCATCAGCAAGCTTTAGACAATAAGATTTTGATTCTGCTCCATAAAAATATTGAATAGCTTTCCGTGCAGTTTTAGCCGAATATCGCACGTACAACCATCACTTACTAAGTATAGATAGAGACATGTCCGGACGCGGAAGAGTGATAAAGTGAAGGGAAAGGCGAAGTCGAGATCCAGCAGGGCCGGGTTACAATTTCCCATGGGCAGAATTCACAGCCTCTTACTAAAGGGTAATTACGCGGAGCGTGTGGGCGCCGGAGCTCCTGTATATCTAGCCGCCGTCATGGAGTGTTTGGCCGCCGAGGTACGAGAGTTGGCCGGAAACGCCGTCAGAGACAACAAGAAGACCCGCATCATACCACGTCACTTGCAGCTCGCTATCCGTAACGACGAGGAGTTGAACAAGCTGCTGTCCGGCGTGACGATCGCGCAGGGCGGCGTTCTTCCCAACATTCAGGCCGTGCTCTTGCCCAAAAAGACCGAGAAGAAGACCTAATCATCTGCCGGCGTCGTCGTCGTCTCGTTCCCGCGAAGGAGGAAACCTAAAACTAATTTTTCGACGGGAGCGAGAGTAAGATACACGGGGAGAACATCATCAATAATCAACTTTTATTCTTCCGACGACGGATGTATTCGTTGTAATACCATGCAGACCGTTTTGATAGTTGGATGTGGCATATTCATCAACATTATTCCGTATATGGGCATACACATCATCAGTTGTTATCTCGACAATTAAAGGATCTGTGTCTATATAGAGCAACGTTACATTATTACCGTAATGACTGTGCAAGATATCTTAAAAAAATCGATACATTATAATTTTGGAAAGATCTATAATACTAAATCCAATATATACGGGTTTGTCATAACTAACGACCTGTTTGGACAATTCCACTGCAAATAATTTATCAGTAAATTGATTAAAATTCTTAAATTGCGGTTTTGCGACGTACCGTGCTAGACTCAAGTGACGTCCGTTATTTTCCCGATGTGTTTAATAACTTTACTTATTTTATCGACATTCGCCATTGTTTTAACAAATACACCATTGCTTGTGCATTTAAAGAAATCCTTCTCGAATTTGTTCTTGGCTTGATTTCGAAGAGTTGTATTAAGGTCTATGTATGGTACTAGCCCAAGGCTTTGACGGTAATGTATAACATAGTTGGTCTTATCACATAAGTGAGGAATTAATTTTTCCTCCTGGGAATGTGGTGCGCAAATCATTTTGGAACAAAAAGGATAATCATTATGTTCATCATGCAGGTGGTGCGCATAGTGTATATCTATCTCTAGCACATACCCAATATCAGCATCATCAGTAATCTTTTGCACATCAAAGTTTTGAATTTCCTCTTCAATTACAAATTTGATCTAAGGCGTCCTTGATAAGCATATCGAGGAACATCAATCGAACAATCAGTGCAGTGCACAATTTCAACATTTTTGCTACTTTTATTTTGTACTAGTTCGCTGCTTTGGTCTGACTCACGCTTCCGTGACTCGATGGTCCTGGTTCTGAAAAGGAATCATCCGCATGCCTGTGTTGCACATTATTCTTTAGGTTGTTTAACCCTGATGCTCCAGGTTGTGCAAGACGTTCAGCGATATGGCTATGTTCCGTTCTGTTCGCATCGGAAGTACTGGTTGCACCACATTCCTAAGTGCGGTACGATTTTGCGGTAAAGCTTGTGGCATCTCTGAAGGTGGGGTAGTTGGAATACTTATCCAACACGCAGTTTTTTGATGTCGCAGTAGAGAGGCTTGTCTTGAAAATTTCTTCAGACGTTCACATTGAAATGTTTTATTGCGATCTGTAACAGAGAGAATGTATAAACAATGTGTAACTGAACGGGTAGAGTTAGGTACGTGTTTTGTTATAATTCCTTTTTTTAACTCTTTAATGCTTTTTATTAGTTTATAGCATTACTATCATGTGTTACAACTGTTAAGAAAAGAAGTTATATCCAGCGATGCGAACGAGGATGCAACGTAACGTATCTCCAGGAATAGGATAATATGTATGATGGATATATCAGGTTGAGGGGTAGAATAGTGTACGGGTAAGGAAACAATAATAATGATAGTCTGGATAGAGTGTTGCTGAGGACACATATTCTACTCAGCATTGCATCTCACCCTGCAATGTGCTTTGGGATGGAAGCAAGGTCTTACCCCCACCTGTTTTCCAGAAACTCCGCAGCACATGTAGGGCTCAATACACTCTGGGGAGAAGATACTTCATTTTCCACTATATCCCTCACCGGTGATTGCGCAGGTAAGTATTGTATGGGTGTTGCAGTACTGCTAGGTACTGATAAGTCATTTAGCGACCATTCATTACCTATAAAATCAGCAGCACACACAGGACTGTGTATACTCTCTGATGAATCATTCATTCGCTCCACTTGTATCGAAGAGTTCATAGGACTCCACTCTTCAGCGAACTCTGCAATACAACTAGGGTTCAGGATACCATTAGCAATGGGTCGCTTGACCTCTCCTACCGTAGAACTACTGTACCACCACTCCTCCATAAATTCTACGGTAGAAGCAGGGCTCAGCAAACCTTCAACTGGATTACCTACTATTCTGCCCTCTGCATATGTTGCAGATGTGGACGATTGCTCATCTACAACGCATGCAGGTGTCTCCCTTTCCCTCTCCCTCCCTCTCCCTCTCCCTCTCCCTCTCCCTCTCCTCTCCCTCTCCCCTCCTCTCCCTCTCCCTCTCCCTCTCCCTCCCTCTCCCTCCCTCTCCCTCTCCCTCTCTCCCTCTCCCTCTCCCTCTCCTCTCCCTCTCCCTCTCCCTCCCTCTCCCTCTCCCTCTCCCTCTCCCTCTCCCTCTCCCTCTCCCTCTCCCTCTCCTCCCTCTCCCTCCCTTCTCCCTCCCTCTCCTCTCCCCCTCCCCTCCTCCCTCTCCCTCTCCCTCTCCTCTCCCTCTCCCTCTCCCTCTCCTCTCCCTCTCCCTCCCTCCCTCTCCCTCTCCCTCTCCTCTCCCTCTCCCTCTCCCTCTCCCTCCCTCTCCCCTCCCTCTCCCTCTCCCTCTCCCTCTCCTCTCCCTCTCCCTCTCCCCTCCCTCTCCCTCCCTCTCCCTCTCCCTCTCCCTCTCCCTCTCCTCTCCCTCTCCCTCCCTCCCCTCCCTCTCCCTCTCCCTCTCCCTCTCCCTCTCCCTCTCCCTCTCCCCTCCCTCCCTCTCCCTCTCCCTCTCCCTCTCCCTCTCCCTCTCCTCTCCTCTCCCTCTCCTCTCCCTCTCCCTCTCCCTCTCCCTCTTCTCCCTCTCCCTCTCCCCTCCCCTCCCCTCCCCCCTCCCCTCCCTCCCCTCCCCTCTCCCTCTCCCTTCCCTCTTCTCCCTCTCCTCTCCTCTCCCTCTCCTCTCCCTCTCCCTCTCCCTCTCCCCCTTTCCCTTTCTCCCTCTCCCTCTCCTCTCCTCTCCCTCCCTCTCCTCTCCCTCTCCTCTCCCCTCCCTCTTCTCCCTCTCCTCTCCCTCTTCCCTTCTCCCCTCCCTCCCTCTTCCCTCTTCTTCCCTCTTTCCCTCCTTCCCCTTCCCCTCCTTTTTTTTGGGCCATTCAGACGTTATCTTTTGTAAGTTTTGCTTCCCTTTTATAAAGTATGTAAAGGCGTCTAATTACATTTTCTATATATTATATTTAATAGGGAATAAGAATAGGGAACAAGAAAACCGCTTATCTTGAAAAAAAGCTTTTATTTTGGTAATGTTATGTATCGTTGAGGAGCGTTGTATGACGTCACGAGCAGTACTTTATTAAAATGGAGAGATAATGCAATGTCATCTTTATGAACATAAATGGAGATACCTTAGTTTTGCATAAATCACATATGCTGTTATACATATTCTGCGTTCGTCGTTAAATCAACAGCAGTTAAGTAAATAACAAATCAGTTGGTGTTATTTTGATACGGTTAAAAAAAAGAAACAGCTGAGTCCTGCTCCTGAAATAAAAACATTTGAGTTCATAACCTATCATAACTGTAATTGGTTGACATCGGTCAATACACGTTTCACTATTGAATACATGTTGAAGAGATTGCATTTTGAATCTTAAGTGAACATGGATTGTAAGCTTATCTACAGTGTTTAATTTAGTAATTTTAAGATTGTAAGGCCGTAAAAGAAGTATCGTTTTAGTTATTTTATTCTGATATTAGTCAGACATTTTGCTTTGTTAAATATACATATAAATACAGTTGTTTAGTTATGTTTTGAGATACAATCTTTCTCAATTTTTGTTGTATTTTAATTATTAAACCGAGAAATTGAATGGTGCCCAATAAAACAAATGCTAATACTGGTTACATCTATGAAAAAATCTCTGCTTTCCTCATACTTGATGAACGAGTTCTCAATTTCAGGCAGTTTTATAAGTTTGTATCTCACTGAGCTAGACCGTGGTGCAATTTACCTTTGTAACAATAACAACACAACATCAAATAATTTTTTTTTATTATACCCCTCCATCTCTAGCTTTCTCCCTCCATAGACAGCCGCACCCGTAATTGTAGCATTCACCGACATTTTTAAGCAAAGTGATCATACACCGGCAAATCTACAGACGAATAAAGGCAAAGAGTTTGTGGCCGTCAGGTTACAAAACAAGAAACAAACTATCAATTTCTGTGTAGCAAATAACCCTGATGTAAAGGCATCTATAGTTTAAAGGTTTAATAAAATATTGAAAACACTCCTTTAAGAAGGGATATTAAACGAACTGGAGCGAGTAAGTTTTTACAATTAGTGCTGTGATAAAAAGAAGACCACCACTTTACCGAATAATCGGTCTTAATAACGATCCTGTTGCGGGTACCCTTTACGAATAGGAATTGTAGGTTGTTACGGTTGGTAGACACACTTTCAAAGTCGATAAGGATTTAGCAGCGAAGGGGCGCGGAGGGCATAAACAATACCTGGTCAAATGGTGTGGATACAGTGACAAATTTAATAGTTAGGTGTTAGTTTCGCAGTTGAAAGATATATTTTATCTTACCTTATTGAGTAATAGTTCTATGGCGTATTTTCCATAGAACATGACGTCAAGTTTTATTACCCAACTGCCAAAACGAATATGATTAATAGGGTCGTGGGTTATAGGCATATCGGAGATTCAGTACCCATGCTATTTTGCCGCTGTAAGTGCGACAGGCAATTTAATTTATTATAGAATTGATCCACCTGCAGAGATAAAAGTGTGTTAGAGACTATATTAAAAAAGGCTGCATCACATTTTCAACACGACGAGAAAATCATTTATATCGAGGACAGCTGGTATGTGGTACGTTTAGCCCGGGAAATTATGCCAGCATAGAACAAATTGTCAATGAGCTAAATAACCACGAACTAACAAGTAAATTGTTCACAATCGAATACCATAATCTAACTCAGCGCGTCACCACGAAATTAAAAACATCCCTCTCGATATTCGGATTTTCACAGCTTTAGGCCTTACAGCTGGGTTAGCGTCCGTATCAAAACATAGCTATGGAACCAATAAGTATATGGATAGGATTACCAACGTAGATGTTTGTTTATTGCGACATCCTTGAGCCGCAATTTGTGGGTCATATTTTATCTCCGCTTATGCGTTTAATAAATATTACTTTAGAAAGCTATGCTTACGGGAGTCATAAAGATGTGGGTTTTTACCTGCACACTACATACCGGGGATTACACACGTATTTGAAAATATCGAAATTAATATAAAAACAGATATGGGTGCAACAATGCCATTCGAGTGTAGGACGTCGTGTTTGAAGCTACACTTTAAGAAAGTGCAATAATGGTTTGTCCTTACCATCTCTTAGTTATGACGCCCCAATAGGGTTTTTAGTACCCGGAAATGGAAACAATTACGTAGATTTAAGTCAGAGCATGTTGTACATCACAGCTAAAGTTCTAAAGCAAGACGATACAGCACTTACTGACGCGGATGTTGTAGCACCGGTAAACAATTGGATGCATTCGCTTTTCTCACAAGTGGAAGTTTACTTAAATCAGAAGATTGTGTCACAACCAAACAGCACCTACTACGACCGCTCATATATCGAAACGTTACTGAATTATGGAAAGGAGACCAAGAGCTCACATCTAGGTTGTACCTTGTGGCACAATGATACAGCTAGGCAGATGAATACACTGGGACACGCAAATAACGGTTTCTCAAAACACCAAGTACTTGCTGCGACCAGCAAATAGATTGAGATGACTGGTCACGTGCACCTTTAGTCTAATAGCGGCGCACAGTTTAACTTACAAGACGCAAATTATGGAATCTAGTTCACTGGTGAGACGTATACGGATCAACCCAAGCGTTGTAATTGCGCACGATAAAGCTTTAGAAACAACTGCACCAAAGTACCCTATTACAAGGACATACGTAAAAGTACTAACTATACTTACAGGCATACAGCGAAAATCATGGGATAACGTCTTTCTAGGTCAGTACAAGTCGTTGTACAGGGTGTCACAGAATAACTATTCCTAATTTTCAGATATGATAGAGTACACTTAAAGAAACATTTTCTATTAATAAACTAGTGCCCGAAAATTTCTTAGTGTCGAGATGAACTAGAAATCTTCAAAAACAATCTCAATTACAAAAAAAATAATTTTTACGTTATAAGAATTGTTCGAATTTACGACCACCATTTACGATACACAAGTTATAACGATATGTAATCGACTGCCGAATTCTTCGAAATAACTCTGGATGTTCACTAATATCGTCAAACGCTAGAATAATTCGAGCTACTAACTCTTCTTCTGCATTAACGGGTGTCACACAAACCAGTGATTTAATATGTCCCCAAATCGGCCCACCTCTTCCGATCCATCCATTTGGAAATTGTGCATTTAGATAATTTCGGCAATTTAATCCAAACTGTGCTGGTGCACCATCATGCTGCAAAACAATGTTTCTTCAAATATTAAGTGGGACATTTTCAAGCAACTCTGGTAGAGTATGTTCCAGAAAAATCCTATGCACATGACCATCTAACCGTGCAGGCAGTAAGTATGGTCCCACTACATAATTGTCAACAATCCCAGCCCACATGTTAACAGAAAATGTTCATTGATAATATAACCTGCGAACGGCGTGAGGATTTTCTTCGCTCCAAATGTGACTATTGTGTGTATTAAAATAGCCATCTCTTGTAATACATATCTCGTCTGTCCATAATATACTCCCAGGAAATCTTGGTTTGTCGTTAATTTTATTCAAGCAAATTGAACTCTTTTGGGATAATCAGCTGGAATTAACGATTGCACTTTTTGCATGTGAAACGGATGCTTCTGGTTTTCCTTTAACACCCTCCATACAGATGTGTGGCTTGTATTCATCCCATGGGCAATGGTACGAGTGTTTGTTTCCGGGTTATTTTCAAATTGTTGCAAAACTTGAAACTCACCAGTATCTAAAATACGCTGATTCAATCGTGAAAATGATGTATGACACGGAATGTGACGCTGAGGATACTGTTCCGCATAAATTCGCCTTGCTTGTATTTCGCTTTAAAACATCAATTCGCACTGAGAACAACCACTCTTGACAGCTGTCATTGTATCAATGGTAAAATGTACACTGTACAGGTGTAAGCTACTCAATATATTCTTACGCTCACGATTACGCGCTCGAAAAGTAGTTCCCAGGTAAAACTTTCAAAAATAATATAACAGTGAGACTAGAAAACTCATTATAACCAAAACTAGTCATACACACATACCTTTATAGAAACGTCCAAAAAGCAATCACACTTAAAACTGCAACAATAATCAGAAAATTCCTAAAATATGAATAGAAGAGCATGCGACTTGGTCAAGGCCGTTACATGATCATTAAACCACAAAATGTGAGAAACAACAAAATACTACTGATCTGAGTATAAAAGTTCAATTGATAGTCAAACCACAGTCCTAAATTTTGTGCAACATTAGAAAAAGGAATACTTGCATCATTTAGGATAATGTCAATGGTAGGGTAAGTGGTCCAGTAATTGACCAGTTAAGGAAATTTTTTATTAATAATTTTCATGTCTTCGACATTTTTAAATATATCAAAGTTTTATTTTCTGCATTGTAAACCTAAAACTTTGTGCAACGGTAGTGTTTTTACCTTTTCTCGTGAACTTCAACCCTTCACGACTTTTTCTGTTTTTGAAGAAGTATTCAGCAAAATTACCAGTAATTGACCATTAAAGGCTAATAGTTGACCTTGAATTGACCAGTAATTGACCGGAGTCTTAATTGACTTATTTTACACTTTAATCGAGTTTAAAAGGTTAAACCTTTAACTGATTTATTTTTTTAACATTTTCACAAACCCAAATACTTAATTAGATAGGTCTAGGCTACCCTATGTAGTTTTACAACAGTGTGTAGGTTGTCGGTTGGAGCAGGCAGCACTTTTTGACTTCAGAAGTGAGGATGGTGGCTTCATCTTTAACTATTGGAAATACGAATGACGATCCCCTTTGTTTCTTCAAAAAGGTAACTGACACTTTCTGGCCATCTCTGTTCTGTACTTTGCCGACATAATATATTATGTTATTTTTTCTTCCTTGGTATCCTACTAGCACCCAATCTTTTTCGTTTACATCTTTAGTTTCTGTCCAAAAATTGGCCGTTGAAACTTCTTTATCCTCATTCATTTTCTCTTCCCATTCCCCACCAGAGGAATCTGAAAGATTTGCAACTGCTTTTTCTATTTCTTCATCTTCACTTGTATCATAAACATCACTTTTGACTTCTTTTTTCTTAATTTTTCTCTTATTTGAGGCGTTTTCCTTTTCTTCCTTTTTACGTTTTCTTTCCTCCATTTTCGCTATTTTCATAGCTTCTTTATCAGATGCATCTTTTTTTTGTTTTTCATAATATTCAATCCAGCGCCTTGCACCTGACCCCTGAGGAAAATTCATAACTCTTCTCCTCTTTTTTGGCGGTGTATCTTCAGGCCATACTATTTTTGAGTAAAAAGAAGAACTCACGTCACTAGTACTTGGAGTAGGAGTACGAGCTGCTGCTTGGACTGCACTGGTTTTTGGTTGTTCATGACTTGGATTAAGCACTGTTTGAAGAAGACTACTGCATTCTTCTTGCAAACGCGGAGTGTGCACTGGTGTCGTTTGAAGAACACCGGTTTCTGGTTCTTCATGATCTGAACTGTGCGCTGTTTGAAGAACTTCTTCCATACGAGGAGTGTGCACTGGTGTCGATTGAAGAACGCTCTTGGTCTGTTCTTGCATATCTGGAGCTGTTTCAGATGCAGGAATGGCCCTTCGAATTTTTCGCCAAACTTTGTAAAGCTCCAAAGCTGGATCGTCACCTTCCCATTCTTTGCCCTCGTCAAATGTTTTTCGGAACTGTTCGGTTCTTCCGTGCTACATACATGATTCTATATACAAGAGCTCTGAAAATCCCAAACTAGCCGGTTTAAACCCCGCACCCCGATCTTCAACAGTTCGAGTGGAATGTTCTAAGCATTTAGAGAAGTCTATAGCTTCGACATTAAACGGAAAAATGCCACATAGACCGAAGCCGTTTACTACTGTCTCTTTAGTCGTCTTATACAAAGCTTTCTCCAAAAGAGACCCAAATAAAGCTTTTGTTACGGGCTGATACTTATTTGCTGCTCTGAATTCTTCCACTTCGTTAGCCCAATTACGTTTCAAACTACGAAACAAAGATACATCCGCCGGTTGGAGGATGTGGGTCGCATTAGGTCGGAATGAGAATATAATTATTCCGTGGTCATCGCAGAACTTGGCCACCTCGTAGCTGAGGTGGCTTTTATGCCCATCAATAAGATATAAAATAGGAAATTTCACACCTTTGGCTTATAGAGCGGGTAAAAAGGAATTTTGTAGATAGCCCACAATGACCTCAGTCGTCATCTATCCAGACTTTGTGTTGCCAAAAGCCCAATTTTTGTTGTATTGTTGAGCTACCTTTGCAGGAACCCTCTCAAAAGGTAACACAACAAGAGGAGGTAGAATATGGCCATCTGCGCTAATTGTCAAAAGGGTCGTTATTTGTTCTTTCTCCTGGCCAATTTTTATCTGATACATATTTTTTTCCCCGATAGGTCCTAAAACTAAGCCAGTTTTGGGGTTTATCATAAAACCGGTATCATCTGAGTTTAGGATCCTTGAAGGATCTTGTAAGATTTCAAGTCCTTCCGAGCCATATTCATCTTCAATATACTTCTTTAAATTTCCATGCCAGCTGCTTATCGATTTTTCTGTAACAGCAGCTCTGGCCTGATTGATGCCTTCTGCATGCCTTTTTGAAACTATAATTAAAATCATACACGCAAAGGTCTAGGCTATTTATTTATTTTTATTCTAAAAACACAAGATTCGTCATCATTCTAGGAGACATACGTTTAACAGAAAAAAAGAACTAAAAGGATTTTAGGAAAAAAGAACCCGAAAATACAAAAGAAAACCAACCTGTAGGATGACGTTTGAGGAATAACTGGAACCATTTTGATCCAATTTTCTTCTCTGTGATTTCTCTCACAAGTGAAATAAGACGAGACTGGGACACAGGAAATCCTTTTTTTTTGATGTAGCAATTATAAATTTAACTAGAGTCTTTTCTTCTAACTTTGGTATAACTGTGGTTGGACCCATTCTTCTCTCCATTGGCGTTTTACCTTTTATTTTGTTCAGTAGTGTACTGTGAGGTATGCCATACAAACGGGCAGCCTCCCTCACTTTTAAATTTCTCTCATTTATAGCGTCGACTGCTTCTCTTAACATTTCTTCTGTATATTTAAAGAAAGGTTTCCTTTTTTTCTCAGCCATGTTTTATCTAAAAATGATTACATATTGCTTGTTAAAACATGCCAATAAGAAGCCTTAACCGAAATATTCAAATGCTCTGTAATCTTAAAACTTTTTACG
Organism: Vesta saturnalis; assembly: GCA_036346205.1. Taxonomy (NCBI): domain Eukaryota; kingdom Metazoa; phylum Arthropoda; class Insecta; order Coleoptera; family Lampyridae; genus Vesta; species Vesta saturnalis. Next base: position 751,149 of record JARFJB010000370.1, on the reverse strand, counting down.
CCCAAAAGTAGCTAATACATGTACTGGTCATTCACTATCACAAAGGCGCCATTAGTTGTCCACCACTGGTCAATTACTGGTAATACATTGAACCCAGTAGTTGACCGCTCTGGTCAATCATTAGGTTGATGTGATATTTTCGAATCCAGAAATTGACCAGGTTCAATTTAAAAGGAAAAAAGAGAGAAGAGCTATTCTTTTATTAAAATTACTAAAATATACCCTTTTGACTTTTAAATGATAAGGTGACACAAAGAAAATATACTTACAGTAGTCGGATGTCACTCGATGATAATAACGATGTTCCTTAACCAAAACACTAAGAAACATTACAAAATGGCACCTTAACAGACATTAAGTTTTCAGAGTTGCCAACTGTTGAAAATTTTAACCTAATTTCAGTTGTTAGTGGTACAAGACATATTAATACACAGAATCAAGTCGATTTAGCGCTAAAATTCAGAATCCAACCTTTGTTATTCGATAAGTGGTCAATTACTGGGTTATGGTCAATTACTGGACCACTTACCCTACGTAGATCACGCGCACGTTCACATAAATCACTTAAGCGGATGTACATTGTAACAGTTTTGCATGGATTAATGATCAAACCATTGGAAGTAGATCATTCTGATATGAGACAGAGATTATGATTCATTACAGCCTGATTTATTTCAATGGGTGCACAAGATTTATAAATTTGCGTATCATCCGCGATAAATGCACAGCACAGTCTTTCGTGGTTACAAGGGTAGGTCCGATATAAATATTGAAAATAAAAGGGGTATACTTCCCTGCAGTGTGGTTTTGGTTACGTTTCTTTCAGGAGACGTTAAATCAGACTCACTTACAAGTTGGGTTCTGTTGAATAAATAACTGCTAAACCAACCATTCCCTTGTTGGGAAAAACCATAATGAGAAAGTTAGGCAAGCAATAAATCATGGTTTTACAGATCAAACTCTTCTAGTAATCCACTAAAATAAGAATTGTGTCTTCTGATTTGTCGATAGTTCCGGCAATTTCATTCGTAATTTTAAGAAGAGCAGTGTTCGTGCTATGAAAAGATTCAAATTCATACTGGACGGGTGTAAAATGTTTACTTCGACATTACGTATTAGTTTTTTTCTAGTATTTTAGACATGGTCGGCAAAATGCTTATTGGGCGAAGCTCGGATAAACTTAAAGGATTTGATGATTTTGGAATCGGTGTTTTTATTTTTCCATGTCTAGCACAGTTGACTCATGTGTTGAGGTAATTGTGAGGGGAATACCATTTTCCGGAGTTTCAAATGAATGCCATCTATTGCAGTTGCATTTGATTTAAGTTTACTGATAACGTTACCTGCTTAAAGTCAAACTGGCATGACATATAATTTTTTTTTGACGTTTTCATAGAAATTAAGAAGGTCGCCAGTTGCAACAACAGAATTAGTAAAATACTCATTTAAAGTGTTCGGTTCGCAGAAGTTCGATCGAATACTTGAATGGAATATTTTGATTTATGAATATTAAATTTAGCAAAACTATTCCAGAGCTTCTTACGGTTGCAACTATTGCTTTTTATTTATTGTTGAAGCTAACATGATTTCTCTCGGCGTATGGATGACTTAGTTTCCAAAAAATGTTGTATGTCTTATTTTTTAAACGTGTCATTTCGATAATGGTTGCTGTTATGTATGGCTGATGACGTTGGTGTTTTACATTTAAGGTTTTAAAGGGCGCATGCATGTCAAATAAGAGTAAAATTGCATCATTAAGAAACATGATCGTATCATTGATGTTCTGTAACTCCAAAATATGATCCCACTATATTCTTGTGGCATCACGAGCCTTGATCGAAGAAACTAAAGTCTCTATATGTAATCTTCTTTCGGTTGGGTAGAGTAATGGGGAGTTGTATCTCACAGTAAACCAGACGGTGATCAGTCATATGTAGTAGGTCCGCTGTACCAATTTTACCTATTACCAATTCATCACTTACAAAAAGCACATCTATAAGAGTACACGAATGATCAGTAACTCGAGTGGGTCCATCAATTAATTGTTTTAAATTATGAATTTATAAGACAGTTGTTAAATGCCTAAATTCAATAGATTCTTTTTTAAAATAGTCTATATTGAGATCACCAACTAAAACCATCTGATCAACATTCAGATGCAAATCATATATAGTCGCATTTAAATCAGGTAAACATGACGTACAACATCCAGGAGGGATGTCAACACCAACGCCAACGCCAACCCCGATATATGGCTTACGAACTAAAATTTTTAGCCTCAATTATTCCAGATGCGAGCGTTGATCTAAATAGTTATCAATAACTGAATTTAATATTTATAATGATTACGACTCGCAATGTGTTCATAACACTCTTTCTGTCATTTTCCTGGACTGATACCAAATCCTTTTCTTGAATGCAGTTTGTCGCCATTTCCATTTGTTCCATTTTTGTAGGTTATAAAGATACTCATTTGACCCAGTTTTTCAGAATTTCTTCATTTTATGTACCATTTTCCATCTGTACGATTTATCTCCTTTTCGCATGATGATCCTATACGAATGGTGTCAGTAGCGTGCTGTCGTCTTCTGCATCGCTGCTAGGTTTTCGAAAGGTCTCAAATTGAGATATGATTCTATTTGATGGGCCAGTGTTGATAATTCCTCGTATGTTAGTGTGGCTTCTCCAATTACCTTTCACAAATGATTTTTTAATGACTTGGCAGAAGGAATTAAATGCCGCTATGTTCCAACTGATGTTGTTTCTTGTACTCCTTGCTTTTGTACTAGTGTTTAAATCCCAGTTTTTTGACTCCCACAAATGTAGCACTACAAATGTGTCGATAATGGCCCTTCACTTACTAGATCTTTTGAACACGGTAACAAGTTCTTTTCCCGTCATATTAGTTCTAAAGCGAATTGCTTGTGTTGTAAGCCATACAAGTATTGCTTGTATCCTTTAAATTATTTGTACTCCGGCATTTCCATGCTGGTAATTTACCGGCACAGTCTACTCCACATTATACATCTTGTCAATAAGCCTATTATTGACATTCTAGTTCCTACTTCTTAGGTACGCTAGCATGATTTGAATACACTCAGGTAGCGTTATTCTTGATCTTGAAATAGATTGACAGCTAGTGGTGTATTGTGTTCATTCACTTGTTTGTTTTTTAACAGCACTTGAAATGACTAATTCTTTATGGACTTTATACATTGCGTCAGTATAGTCTTGAGTTCTTGATCCTGTAAGTAGCCAATTTTGGCATTTTTTAGTAAGTTACCTTTCCATACCGGGTTATTGTGTAAATAATTCCCCCTTAATATTTCTTTAGGTATATCTAGGAATCCATGTAGTTCTATTTCTTTTCAGTTGTTTCATTGTCCCTACTAATCCATTCCCCTCTGAGTGTATACGGCATTTCTTTATCCCATGCTGCTTTACTCAGCCTTAATTTTTGAATTATCAGTTTTGAGATTGCTCTGTAGCACTAGGACCAAAGGAAGCCTCATACTTTAGTGATTACAGACTTGGGAATCCAAATGTTACTAGTGACCACTGACTATTAAATTAGAAGTATTTTATTTGTATATCAAATGGGTTTATTTAAAATTTAAATATGACAACTAGTGCATTCTTACGTTATTATACAACGTTATTTCACAATTATCTACTATTAACTCACATCTAGTTAACAATAGCTCTAATTGTCTAAAACAGATAAACTTAAAGTTTCAGGTTGTATCCATCATTCATGTCCGAGATATTATTAAATCCTTAAAAAATACCAAAACGAAGGAAACGTTTGGGTATTTAAATTAATTAACCTATGCATACTAGAGTGTGTGTTTCCTGATAAACTCAAGATTGCTTCCGTAATACCTCTCTTTAGAAAAGGTAACTTAAATGATCCAACTAATTACAGACCGATAGCCATTTTGCCCACACTTTCTAAGATTTTTGAAAAAGTTCTTGCTTTGCAAATCACGCAATATTTCGTAAGCAACAAATTGTTTAATGATAAGCAATTTGGTTTCAGAAAAAGTAGAAGTATTACCTCAGCAATATATGACTTTATTCAAAAAGTAGTAAACGTCTTTGAAAGAAAAGAAATTTTACTTACACTTTTCTTAGACCTCTCAAAGGCATTTGATTGTGTTTGGCATAAAATACTCTTTGACAAACTAAAAAATTATAATTTTGATTCTAATAGCTTAAAACTAATTGAATCGTATTTAAACAACAGATATTAAACAGTTTACTATAATGAACATTCTAGAATGATGCCCGTTAAAGTTGAGGTTTCCCAGGGCAGTGTTCTAGGACCGCTGCTTTTCCTCACATACATGCATGATTTCTCCAATTGTATTAACGATTATCCAAATCTTATACTTTGCAGATGATACCACTTTCATGCTTGGGGGAAATAATTTAGATGAATTAATAAGCCAAAGTAGCAAAATACAAACAAATGCATTTGATTTGTTTTCTGCACATCAGTAGCATTCCAATCAAGATAAAACGCAAACGATGATATTTTATTTAAAACGTAACTTAGGTATCTATACTGATTCAGCAACTTTCCTGGGGGTTACCTTAGATAGCAAATTAACTTGGGTACATCATATAACTAGATGTATTAATGCAATACGCCAATTAAAACAGTCATCCCCTAGTCAAGTTTCACGTACAATTTATTTTTCAATTTTCTTACTCTATTTTATTGCGGGACCATTCGGCTGGACGATATAGAATTTTGTACTGCACTGAATGATGCTTTGATAATGCTAAAACAGAACATTTGTTCCACCAAACAATGAACACGTTTTAACTCATCTTGTTCCTATAAAACCACTTCGTTAGAATGGGTTGTCTAGTTTGAGTTTTGAAGAAATAGCAAAACGCTTAAGGGTTAAACTGAAATCACTTTTTTTAATGTATTTATACTTGTAAAAAACCAAACAATGGAAACGTTTTACACACACCTTGTACCTACAAACCAATTTCATTGCAACGACTTGTACAGGTTGAGTTTTCAAGAAATTGCAAAACGCTCAAAGGTTCAATTGGAATTACTCTTTGGAAAACTCAAAATACTATGGTGAAGTCCGTGGGATACTATGCACTGTTCTATTTATTAACTAGCAATTGAGTGAATCGTATGTGTATTTATAGCGTTTAAATGCAACAAAACGGATTAAAGATTATGATAACATACATTGCACTGAGTATGAAATGGTTGAGAAAATCCATCTAATCAATTGCAGAGAAGGATACCAAACCTTGTGTTCAAACTAGTGCTGTGTGAGGAATAATCGATTTTCGGTTATTCAACGGTTAACAGTAAATCGCGACAATCCAGATTAAGTGGTTCACGTTTAATCTGGACACAATTCTTTTCCTGCGTTTAAATTAAATGTATGAGTCTAAAAATAATATAGTCAAATATAACTCGATAGCGGGAATAAATTTAGTTTCTTCTCAAGGTTGTTGCCACAACCACTATGGTCCTACAGGCACGCACGCACACACACGCGTGCTAGCACACACGAACGTACGCACCCACGTACGTACGCAAGCACGCACGAGTAGCTTACAAACAAGTGATTTATAACATAAATCAAAATATAGTTCAGCAACTGTGCCTGATGCTAAATTGTAATAACCTTTCATTAGGTGTTGTTTGTAGACCGCCAAACATGAGTACTCGGTATCTCAGTAAAATTTCAAATGCATTAGAACTAGTGTAATTAAAAATTGGCTTTATCGTGATGATCGGTGACATAAACATTAATTTGCTACACCAGTTAGCTTAGTCACGAAACCTACAGTTACTTATCAGGCCGAGTCATTAATTAATGTTATCTGTGTAAGTGAAGATATTGAAACTAATTGCTGCGAAATCAGTAACTGGCCATACATAGGCAATATAGTGGATTTTGCCATTACTGCCTTTAATAAAAATTCTTCCATTCGTTCCATAAAACTAAGGCGTAACTTTAAAACGTAAACTTTCATTAATGAGGAAGGCTTATAATCAAATTAAATACTACAGCTATTAAACAATACAGTGCGCAATTATAAAGAGTTGGGGAGAGTATACAAAAAAGAAAACCAATCTTCACCAAAACATAAGTAATTTCTTTTCAAATTGGAGGATAATTCTGGCATTGACTAAAGCAGTGTGTCATTTTATAAGAATAATCAGTTAAGTGATAAAATATTTTCTTTAATAAAAAAAAACGATAAATGAACAGGACATAGTTACTTCATTTGCTCAAAAATGGCAGACATTATTCTAAAATACTACCAAATGTACAGTACAGTCAGGATGCCGAAAACAACACAGCACTGCAACAGCGCTACTTATAGTCACCAAAGATGTACTGTACTGTACTGTACTTTGCTAGAGGACTGTTCTACCACCTGATCCATCGAGATACAAGTCCCATTCGTTGCAAACTTAGTGTTTTTAAGTACGATGAGATCACAGTTGAGTTTTTTCTGCTTATAAAACATGATTCTTAAATTTTTATTGATCATTACTAATAGTAAACATAGTTGATTTATCGAACAAATAGTTCAGGTGTAAATTATGCTTAATTATTTTTTTAAATACATAAAGAAAAATATTTCCTCGAGTAGGATTTGAACCCACGACATGTACTTACTTTGGTAGAGCACTGCTCTAACTGAGCTATCGAGATATAAGCCGCATTTGAAGCAAACCTAGTCTTTATGTATGTAGAATAGACGTAAACTTCATATATGTATAATGAGATTCACAGTCAACTTGTGTGTGCTTATGGAATGTGAGCCCGCAGTTCGTTGGGTTTATACAAAATCCGCCTACAGGCAAAACCATTGCTCGTTGGTTTAATCAGTTCAAAGAAACTGGAAATGTTGACATCAAGAAATCTACAGGACGCCCACGCACATCCAAAGAGGATGTTGAGCGTTTACGACAGTCATGTATCCGAAGTCCTAAGAAGTCCATTGCCAGACGCAATTTGTAACTAGGTATGGCTAAAACAACTATTCAGAATATTCTTTATAAGCGTCTTATGATGTCTGTCGTGGAGAGCTCACATTCAAATTTTTAGCAATAAAAAAGTTTAAGGTTTTCTGAGTGTTTTGATATGTATAATAAATGTTCTACCAATTATATAAATTTTTTTGTCCAACAGTTGCAGTTTTTCAACAACGTATTCATGACAACCGGTGGACCGACCATGACAACCAAGACCTGGCTGCTTGACTCTTTTTTATTTAAAAAATCTCAAGTTTTTTGTTAAAAAAAATGCAACCGTTGGACAAAACGTCGTATATCACACGTGTGTGAAATGACATTATAAGCACGTGAGAATTTGTCGCACTCGCTTGCTTATACCGACTTATTTCACTCACTTGTAACATAATCTGCTATTATTTCGTTTCAAAATCCCGGACACCTTTTTCGATGACATGGTGCCTATAACGTTCAATAGTAGATTTTTTAAATTATATCATTATCCAGTGCTAGTCAAAAGTCCCCTCCGCCCCTTGTATCTTTTGAACGGCTTTACGTATACTAATAAAATTTGGAGGGTGAATGTAAACGGGTGTAAGCTTCTCAACTAGTCATGACAAGTGACGTAATAGTCATATATGACGTCACAGGGCCACAGTGACCTATAATTTTAAATAGTACCTTATGGCAAGTGACATCTGTTTGAAAGGTATTAAAATTACCTATTCAGTCATACTAATTTTGTTAGGGTTTAGGTTGATTTTGATAGAAAAATTAAATAAATACTAAAATTATAGTTTGGCATTTAATTAATCAAGATTGTAAAGTCTGCATATGGTTAATTGTCAAAAAAGTTGGAGTTTTTTAATTCTCTCGTTGTTTTTACTTTGATAAGTTTTTATACCTTGACTGTTCAGTTTAATTATTCTTTAACGCGACGTTTAAGTGTCTACATAGACAAAATGGAAATAACGTTCCAACAAGATGGTACTCCTGCACATTATTATGGTGCAGTAAGACGTTACTTGGATGAAGAATATCGTGGCAGATGGATTGGACGACGAGGTCCGATAGAATGGCCAGCTAGGTCACCAGACCTGACACCATTAGATTTTTTCTGTGGATGTACTTAAAATCTAAGGTTTACGCTACAGCACCTGGCAGTATGCACATTTTGAAACAAAGAATTATTGAAGAATGTAGAGCAATTTCCGCAGACACATTTGAACTAGTACGACAAGAGTTTAGCAATAGGATGCATTACTGTCAGGAATTAAGTGGAGCACATTTCCAACATTTACTATAAGAATTAGAATTGGTCCTTGAATCTTGATTAATTAAATGCCAAACTATAATTTTAGTATTTGTTTAATTTTTATATCAAAATCAACCTAAACCCTAACAAAATTAGTATTACTGAATAGGTAATTTTAATACCTTTCAAACGAGATGTCACTAGCCATAAGGTACTATTTAAAATTATTGGTCACTGTGGCCCTGTGACGTCATATATGACTATTACGTCACTTGTCATGACTAGTTGAGAAGCTTATATCCGTTTATACTCACCCTCCAAATTTCATTAGTATAAGTAAAACCGTTCAAAAGATACAAGGGGGGGAGGGACTTTTGACTAGCACTGTATATTATTTATATTATAGCATAACTGTCCTTCGTATTTTCATATTTTACAAATTTTGTTGACAATGCTATTGCAACGTTTAAAGCTTGTAAAGGAACATGGACTTCTGCCCAAAAAAGATAAGCACTTTAATTATGAACGATAAATACTTTAATTATAACCAAAGATTAGTTTACAGATAGTCGGTTTTTCTCTGGATATGTTCAACAAAATTAATATCACTAATTCATTAACTCAAAATAATGTAAAAAAAGCACTAAACTAACACGAATATTAAGGTTAACGATAATTGTTACGATAAACGTTAATACTTCACAAATATGAATGATTTGGCCTTTTACATCCAAGTGGATTACCTAAAGAAATTGGGGCTTCATAAAATTATGGACATTTGCAATAATATCTTACCAAAGGTTTAGTCAGAACATACTATAACTTACAGTATACTCTGGTTCAGAACATTGTCGTGTCCTATTGAGATGTCATTAAGAACAGAATTTATTGATTATGGACTTCATTCATTACCTACTTACGTTTCTTAACACATCAGTTTTGTTGCGTTTGAAATAAAATAAAGACCTAATTCTGAATAGAAGCTAATTGCGTTATGTGTTATGATTAATTATTAGTGTAATTTATTTCCAATGGTTAATTAGAAAAAGATCCATTTTAATTTGTAATGAATGCTACAACTTCATTACTTATAATCGTAATTTTACGTGACCTCTATTATTTTACAAATTATATAGCGTGGTATCACGACCATAAATAATGAATATGATAGTTTACTTATTCTATCTATACAATATCCCGGCTTCCTTCCCTTGTTTGGAATACAAGGTATTCCAAAAATTGTTTGAAAATCGCAGCAAAACCAAATCAAAGAAAATGTATGGAATGCTTTTACAGAGTGTTGAACATTTTGTGCAGGTACTAAAATTCTTACTTTTTCTTATATTGTATAACTTATTATGTGACACAAGCTGGAATATGGTGCAAAAACGTGGAAACAAATAATAGAATTGGCACAATGTAAGTACTTAACTTTTGAAACACATCAAGTATATCCAGACGACACAATGGCAAGAATCGCTGAAGCGTGTGCTGAAATTACTTCTGGAAGCGTTGATGATTTTATGTTATTTTTTGGAAAATGTTTTGTTCGATATTTTTCAAATTTGGGGTAAGGTTTACACAAAAATTATTCATTACTGTTACCAAATTTATTAGCTACGACACTACAATCAAAGCTACTGGACGATCTTTTACTGATTTCTTGCGCAGCATAGATAACATACACACACAGTTTTGCATGACGTATCCAAAAATGAAGAGTCCGTCTATTTACTTAACAGATATTGATGAAATGGGTTGCATTATGGTATACAGAAGTGAACGAAAAGGATTTCATTTCTATATTATTGGTAAATTATTTTTGTGTTTAATATAACCATGTAATGTTTCATATCATTTAGGACTTTTGGGACAAATTGCGAAAGACTTTTATAATCTAACACTTAATATATATGTAATTGAAAGTATAATTTCCCCCAGTTCAAATCGAAGAAGCAATGTTGTAAAATATCGCCTTGATTACGACAACAGTAATTATGTAAGTTGCAATTTATTTCCAAATATACATATGAAGTCAAAATATGAAAAAGAATGAAGTAATTCTCTAGCTTCTCTTCCACTTTCACAAACTTTTGTTACAATATGCTAGTAATTCACACTATTAAAACCAAAGCATATTCACTAAATACATACAAGTTGTCTGTATGCAAGAAAAAAATTTGTAGAGTTGATAACATGAATCAATACAATTGATAACGAGTAGAACATAAAATATTTTCATAACTTTGTTAGATAAAAAATATATTAGTGAAACCGATAATCCGAACTAACGTGTATTCTAAATTAACAAATTTCGCAATTCAGAGGCGGTACGTTCGTTATACGCATTCTACGTTAATTCACTTCAAAATTTCATGTAATTCGCTTAATATGGCTTTATTACTCCATAATCTCTGGACTAGTCATCACCAAATGGCACTGTGGTGTGGACATTTTAGACATTTTTTACCCAAGCAAACGTACAGACCTACCCACCACGGACATTTTCCAAACTCCAATTTTTTTTATATTTTCACAGTGTAATTTATAGTTATTAAATGAAATAACTAAAATTTGGAGTTATCAGTTTTTCAATTCATCAAGAAGGGTGAAGGCGGTTGTTTTCGGAATGTAGATGTTTTTTAATCCTACTACCTCCCGTATTATGCGTTGAACCTTGCTCTGTATATTGGTTAGCACCTTAGACTCATCAAAGCCGTGGTTGTACTTCATACACCAGCGATGGCGTAGCGATGTTCTTCGCTAGCGCGTTATGGCACTCTAGTACTAATTCTGCGATTGGTCTGACCTACGTATATGTTGTTGTAACCTACACGTCAAATCTTGTACACTCCTTGTTCCTACAACGCCACCTTGATTCTTGGGTTTGGCACTATTCTTCCTGGCGACGTTGAATCTGCCAGCATGTTGTTCCTTAGTACTATGCCGATCCTATCGGTTGTTCCCTTATTATACGCTGGATATACTTTGGCAATTAAGCCTTCTTGGACATCCTTTTGTTTTTGATTTTAGCAATAGTGCTATGTCCAGTTTGTCCATTTGTTCTTCAACGTGGTCCTCATCTGGCGGCATTTTCAATCTTGTTCCTGAAGTTTCTATATAACTGTGTGGGGCCAGCGTGTGATATCGTACAGATATCTGTCGGTGGGTAAGGTTGTTCTGTAAACAGCGTGCCCCAGTTTACCGTTGTCCAACACATCTAGGAGCGGCTGTTTTTTTTTCATCTGCATCATAAATTTTATCTTGACATATGCACATTGTTTATATGTATCAGCCGTCTAAGTATTGCTTGTACGAAGCCAGTTGCAAAACTTGAGTTTTAAAGACTCACAAGAATAAGTTTTACAATAACATTGGTGAACATGATACCACGTTAATGTTGCGTACAATCGTATTGGGTGCCATCTTGGACCTTTTCAGAAATTCTATGAAGTGATTTGCTAATTGTTGGAGTAATTATCCACTGGCACTGACTATGGGGCTCAATTGTGCTTCGTCGTTCTGTATTTTTGGTAATCCATAAAACTTTACTCCCTTACAATGGTGTTGAATTGTTGCCTTGATCTTCACTTTTGTGGTATTTTGGTTGTATTTATCACCACTGTTGCGTTGCCTTTTATTGACTGGAAAAATAGTTATGTCTATGGTTAATTATATGGTGTTTAGCGCATATGCTACTTTGTCCAAACGCACTTTCTTTGATGGTTATAATGTTCTTAATACTGGTGTGACATTTTGGCGAACTAATTTTTTGCGTCACCTGGTAGTTTTATTCTTCTACTAGAATTGTCGATGGTGCCAACCATGGCTAATACTCTTTTGGTTGCTTCATCTAAACTGTGTTTGGAAACGTCGAATAATACTTTTTTTCATATTCTATTATTTTGTCACCTTGTATGGTTTTTGTTAACGTTTCAAAACCGCCCAAGTTTCACGATCTGCTTTGCCGTTGTACCTGATGGTCTGTTTCTGTTCTAAATTCGGTGATCTATTCTACGATATTCCATATTTTTGGGTGAAGTTTGTTACTGAAATGTAGCGGTAGTTCTCTTAATTGAATGTTGATGATGTGTAAGGTCCTTTTGGTGTCCTGGATGGATTCTTGCAACAAATGAAAGCTCGTATCCCTAAAATATTTCTAATCTTGGTATTTTGCTTACTGAATGTTAACTGCATGCGTTTTGGTATTATATACGTCTCCCGGCACCGTCTCAAAAAGGTGAAATTACAAAGTAACTGGTTTCTCCTTATTTGCAGTTTTTCGGATTGTTTGGAATCTTGTAGCACTCACCGAACATGTTAACTATAATCATATTAATATGTACCCGGGTGTTACATTACCAGCTAGAATCCCTTTCCGGGTGTTCTTCCACATTGCGGTTTTTCTATTTCGTTGGTCCTTAAAATAACCGTTGGTTGGACGACAAACTTACCATTACCATTTTTGTTCGAGATGACGTTACCTAAACAGAACTGATGCTACCTGATGTTGAAAGTAGCATATACAGGGTGTACCAACCAAGATGCAAAGTTCGATAACTAAGTAACAGTGCATTATTTAAAATTATTTTGAATTCCAAAATTCAGATATGAATCTAACGTATGTTTTTTTAAATGGGAACCCCTGTATATTATTTCAAATTCAGAAAGCCCACATTTTTTCGATTTTTTTAATGTCGGGGTATTTGGAAAGATATGGATTGTTCTGTGTTGAAATTGTACTCATTTCAATGCCCTGTAGAACATTACACTCCGTAGAAATGAATTATCTGTTGGCCAGTTGTCTCTCAGAATATTGTCTAGTATTGTTACCCACCATTATTCATTTAGCTACTTGGGGTTTGTATACAGGGTTGCTTAAAACTCGGATGTGTCATTTTCTTCCTTAACTCAAATGGAACACCCTGAATTTTTATCACTATCAAAGTCCTCTGGTATTCCTCTTTAATTTTTGTCAGAGGTTCCTGTATCTAACGTAAGTAGTTATCGAGATATTTCCAGATATTTGATGAATTTGATACAAAATCTAGGATTATGATGTTTATCTGGTCGTCATTGTGTTTGACAGATAAATTTGACAAATTTACTGTTGTAGGATTTGTCCTGCAAATGTGTCGAAACAATACAAATAAATCAATCTAGTGCACTATCTAACCTGTTTACTTGTTGGTACTGATAACATTAACTGTAAATATAGAACAACAATAACGAAAGAATGAATAATAAAAAGAAAATAAGAACATTAAATTAATCATCAACACCAATACAATGTTGAAGTCGATTCTCGAATGCCCGAGTCACATTTCGCAATATTGTAAGATCAACACTCTTGAATGCTTCTGTAATTCTGACCACCATGTTTTCTTTTGTCGTTGGTGGGTCATTGTACACCATACTTTTTACATAACCCCACAAGAAAAAATCCACTTTAGTTAGGTCTGGTGATCGAGCTGGCCAATGTTTATGTCCTCCTCTGCCTATCCATCTTTGTTGGAAATAATTATTCAGATAGTCCTTGATAGGACCAGTGTTATGAACCGGTGCGCCATCATGTAGCAGCCACATGCGTTGCCGAATGTCGAGGGGCACTTCTTCAAGAAGAACTGGTAAATGATTTTGAAGAAACTGTAAATAAACAGTACCATTCACAGTTTCTTCAAAAAAGTGTGGCCCTATTATACGATTTCCCAAAACTCCACCCCAAACATTTAAGGCTGTGTGTTCGTATCAAATGTGGGTTAGATGTCTGGTAATAGTGAAATTTGTGTCGGTTAGCTCCTCCATTTTTCGAAAATGTTGCCTCATCCCCAAACAAAACAAAATCAAAGAAAAATGGTTCTTCGTCGATTTTCGATTTTGCCCATTGACAAAATTCTACTCTACTTTGGAAATCGTTTACAATTAGTTTCTGATGTAGTTGGACATGGAAAGGATTCATTTTATGTAATGACCGTATCATGGCTAATGCCTTTTTGAGATGAAATCTTTCGTACACTGGTATGCGGACCTTCTGTAACGCTCAGCAACACTTTGAGTTGGTTGTCTTCCGTTATTGCATGTTTTCCTGCTTCTCTCTTGTGATAGTTAACCGACCCGGTGCTGTCAAAACGATCCAACAATTTTCTCAAACTAACTTTACTCGGTTGTCTCCGGTCTGGAAATCTTTCACGATATACTCTTGACGCCACAGTTTTTGGTGCATTCACCAAGTATCCAAATCATGTCAGTCATTTCACGACGGGAAAATTGTTCACCATTCATCTCGTAGCTACTTTTCACTTCAACTATATTGAAACAGGGAAATAAATTGAACGAATAACTGAGCGAAACACTACAGTGAAACCTGTCGAACTGGCAGATATGTCAAATACAAAAACTACTTCATATTGATACAAAAACTTCGTGATAATTACTTTCAAACAGCGAATTGCAATGAATATCTGGAAATATCTCGATAACTACTCACATTAGGTAAAGGGAACCTCTGACAAAAATTAAAGAGGAGTACCAGAGGACTTTGATAGTGATAAAAAATACAGGGTGTTCCATTTGTGTTAAGGAAGCAAATGACACATCCGAGTTTTGAGCCACCCTGTACACAAACCCCAAGTAGTTAAATGAATAATGGTGGGTAACGATACTAGACAATATTCTGAAAGACAACTGCCCAACCGATAATTCATTTCTGCAGAGTGTATTCTTCTACAGGGTATTGATATGAGTACAATTTCAACACAAAACAATCCCTGTATAATGTATTCAACCCCGACATTAAAGAAATCGAAAAAATGTGGGCTTTCTGAATTTGAAATAATATACAGGGGTTCCCATTTAAAAAAACATAAGTTAGATTCATATCTGAATTTTGGAACATCCTGTATAGTTCAAAATTATTTTAAATAATGCACTGTTACTTCCTCTACCCTTTTTGTTTGAGAACTCTTTTGATATCTATGAAATCAAAGGAGTTATCGAACTTTGCATCTTGGTTGGTATACCCTGTATATACATTCAATCTTTTCAAACTTTCCTGTATTAATGTATTCAACCCGAATTAAGAAATCTGGAAATGTATGTTCGTGAATGAAATAAGGTAACAGGGACGATCCTAAAAAATAAAGTGTGATGTACCGATGGACGTATGTGATAGTGTAAAAATGCAGTGTACGTGTTCCTTTGTGTTAAGGAGAAATGAACTCCGAGTGTTTGAGTCACCCTGTCAAACCCAGAGTGTAATGAATATGGTGGGTAACTGATACAGACATGTTTGAAGCAACTGCCACGTATTCTTTCTGTGCAGGTGATCTGTTACAGTGTGTATGTGTAGTATGAGTAAATTTCAAGCAGGAAAACGATCCCTGTGTGTATTGAACCGCTTAAAGAAATCGAAAAATGTGTGTGCTTCTGATTGAATATGCGTGTGCGTGCTAGTGTGTGAAAAATAAGTGTAGTGTAGTATGTGAATGTGTGTGTGACTCCGTGTGTAGTCGAAATTTTGGTAGAATAATGCGCTGTTACTTGTGCGTGTACCTGTTGCTGTGGTGTGTGACGTGCTGTGATAGTGCAGATGCTCGCGTGGTGTGATTGTGAGTGTGGTGTATGTGTGTGATGCAGTGCGCGTGTCGTGTGTGCGTGTGTGTGTGTGTGGTGTTGTGTAGATGTGTTGTCGTGTCGTGTGTGTGCGTGAACGTGCGTCGTTGGTATGTTGCGTGTGCATGTGGGTGGTAGCCTGCGTGTGCGTGTGCTGTGCGTGTGGTGTCGTGTGTGTGTGATGTGTGTGGGTATGTGAAGTGTGTGACGTGCGATGCGTGGGTGTGTGGTTGCTGCGTGGTGCGTGTGTGTGCGTGCGTGTGCGTGTCGTGCGTGCGTGCGTGCGTGCGCGTGCGTGTCGTGTGGCGTGTGCGTGTGGTGTGATGTGCGTGTGTGTGTGTGTGTGCGTGTGGTGTGCGTGTGCGTGCGTCGTGCGTGCGTGTGCGTGTGTGCGGTGTGTGCGTGGCTGTGGTGTGTGTCGTGTCGTGGCGTGTGTCGTGTGCGTGTGCGTGCTGGTGCTGTGGTGTGTGCTGTGTGCGTGTGCGTGTGCGTGTGCGTGTGCGTGTGGTGTGGGTGTGCGTGGTGCGTCGTGTGCGTGTGCGTGGCGTGCGTGTGTCGTGTGCGTGGTGCGTGCGTGCGTGTCGGTGCGTTGTGCGTGTGTGTGGCGTGCTGTGTGTGTGTGGTGTGCGTGCGTGCTGTGCGTGCGTGTGCGTGTGCGTGCGTGTGCGTGTGGCGTGCGTGCGTGTGCGTGTGCGTGTGCGTGTAGTGTCGTGTGCGTGTGCGTGCGTGTGTGTGTCGTGGTGTGGTGCGTCGTGCGGTGCGTGCGTGTGCGTGGCGTGTGCGTGTGCGTGTGCGTGTGCGTGTCGTGCGTGCGTGGTGCGTGTGCGTGGCGTGCGTGTGTGTGCGCGTGTGCGCGTGCGCGTGCGTGCGTGTGCGTGTGCGTGGTGCGTGTGCGTGTCTGGCGTGCTGGTGCGTGTGTGTGTGGTGTGCGTGGTGCGTGGTGCGTGTGCGTGCGTGTGCGTGCGGTGCGTTGTGCGTGCGTGGCGTGTGCGTGTGCGTGTGCGTGTGCGTGTGCGTGTGCGTGGCGTGTCGTGTGCTGTGGTGCGTGTGCGTGTGCGTGTGCGTGTGCGTGTGCGTGCGTGGTGTTGCGTGTGCGTGTGCTGTCGTGTCGTGTGTGTGTGTGTGTGTGTGGTGTGACTGTGTGTGTGTGTGTGTGTGTGGTGTGGTGTGTGTGCGTGCGTGCGTGTGGTGGTGCGTGTGCGTGTCGTGTGCGTGCGTGTGGCGTGACTGTGTGCTGTGTGTGTGGTCGTTGCTGTCGTGCGTGTGCGTGTGTGTGCGTGTGCGTGTGCTGTGCGTGTGTGTGTGTGTGTGCGTGGTTGCGGTGTGCGCGTGCGTGCGTGTGCGTGTGCGTGTGCGTGTGCGTGCGTGCGTTGCGTGCGTGCGTGGTGCGTGTGCGTGTGCGTGGCGTGTGCGTGTTGCTGCGTGCGTGTGCGTGTGCGTGTGCGTGTGCGTGTGTGTGTGCTGTGTGCTGTGCGTGGTGCGTGTGCGTGTGCGTGTGCGTGCGTGGTGCGTTTGCATGCGTGTGCGTGTGCGTGGGTGCGTGTGCGTGTGCGTGTGCGTGACTGTGTGTGTGTGTGTGTGTGTGTGTGTGTGGTGTGTCGTGTGCGTGTGCGTGTGCGTGTGCGTGCGCGTGCGCGTGTGCGTGTGCGTGTGCGTGTGCGTGTGCGTGTGCGTGTGCGTGTCGTGTGCGTGTGCGTGTGTCAATTTTTGTTTTAACATTTGCAAAATTTAAATTTTAAATTTATTTAAATACATTGTCAATATATGTTTTAACATTCATAAAAATTATAGCAAATTATTATCTAAAGTTTATAGTAATTACTTATATTTATCGTAACTGAATTGTTTTATTACTATTATATTTTTTTTAAATTATTGAGACACATCAAAATTTATGTTGTTTAGAAATTTAGTATACTCATTTTGGTATTTAGTGATAAGGTCAGAATTTGCAGTTGGCCAAATACCACCTTTTTGTATAACTTTATTTTTTAATTCTAATCGTTCGTTCCTTAACAATAAGCATTCAAATATTAAATTCTGTATTGTTTGATCACTTTTTACATATGCAATCTGAAATTTGTATTATTTTAAATCGTTTTAAATATTCTTTAAATTTGCCATGGCCACTTAAAATAGTTGTCATATTTAGTGATTGTTTCAAATTGCATTTCTGTCTATCAAACACAGACGGAAAGAATGATTTCGTTAATGCACCTTTTCTGGTATTATTCCAACGGTTCTGCCATTCCAAAACGCTTTTGTCCTTTAATTCATTTCTAATCTTAGATTTAATTAATTTATCATAAGTACATATTTCACTATATTCAATACTATCATTAGTTGCTATCTCTTTTAGTCGAATTAGATTGTGATCTTCTTCTTGACACACGCCCCTAACATTTTTTCTCAATCTCGAATTGTTTTAAGAAAAATCGAAAATAGTTAATGAGTGAAAATTTGGTCTTTTTGTAATTCAAGTGGATTAATTTGTCACTTTCTGTAATCCATTAAAATACGTATTTAGCTTTGATGTAGCAAAAACATTAAACATTTTACATTTTTTTATTTAGGTAAATAATGAAAAACTGAAAATATTAAAAAAAAAGGATTTGAATTTTCCACCTGTGTCCTGCTATTTACTTTTAGAACTTTTTCCTTTTGCAATTATAATTAATCCCTCAATGAATATAATGGCAGTTGGTGAAAGAATAGTAGAAACGTGGAATAAAGATGAACCTCTGCTTGGAACACCTATAGAAACAAACTTTATATTACGAAGGCCTAAAGGATTACCATTTACATGGAACAATGTAGGTATAACAATTAAATTCTCCATAGTAATCTTTTGATTTCAGTTGTGTTTACAAACTATACTTTTTGAAATTGAAATGGTAAGAACTAAAGAATTAGAAGAGCCTGATCAAAATTATGAAGATAACATTACTACTACATCTAGTACTGAACCAGTAGTTAAAAATATTCTACTCAAGGGTGAGATGAAACTCTTGGAAGATATTAATGCTGTTATTTTCTTATGTACTCCAATGTATGTTAATATATTATATTTAATTTTTTTCACAGTTCTTAAATTTGCAGTATAAATGATATCGATGAACTAGAAGAACTGGGACTTTTCTTAAACGATTTAAATAATCATGGTTTGGGTAAAGAAATGGTTATGGCAGGTTGGCAGCATAACTCTAAGTAGGTTTCTGTAGCTTTGAAGTTTAATTTTAACAAACTTAATGTGTAGATGGGAAGTTCTGTTTGAAAAAGCCGAACAAAAATCTATCCAATTAGAGAAAAATCACAAACTTTTAGATACATTGAAAAAGAGAAGTGATGAATTGTTGTATTCAATGATTCCACAAACAGTAGCTGAGCACTTACGTCGCGGAAATTCATGTTTAGACACCTGTGAGGTATTTTAACATAATTTTTTTAAAGATGTGTACAATATGAAAAATTATTTTAGGCGTTTGAAAGTGTAACAATTTTATTTTGTGAATTGGTTGGTTTGTATTCAACAACAGCGCAAGAAGCGCTTTCCGTTGTTGAATGCTTAAACACCATTTTCTCGTGTTTTGATGCATTAATGGACAAATTTGATGTATATAAAGTAGAAACTGTTGGTTATATTTATATGGTTGCGGGTGGTGCACCTGAACGAACCAATTTACATGCACACAGGATTGCTAATCTAGCTCTGTCTATGCTGGAGGAAGTTGGGAAACTGAAATTTTCTAACATACAAAACGTAGACCTTAAAATTGGTACTAACATATTTCTCTATTGTTAATCCTTACACGGATTTTTCTTCAGGAATTCATTCCGGTCCTGCAGTAACGGGTGTAGTTGGAATCAAAATGCCCAGGTACTGTTTCTTTGGGGACACCATTAATACAGCATCCCGAATGCAATCAACTAGTAAAGTAAGAATATATTATTTTTCTATTTTTTATTACGAATAAAGATTAATAATGCACAATTCCAGCCTGGTAACATAAACATATCAATTGGTACAAAAAAATTACTTCCAGGTAGTTTATATAGGTTTGAATCCCGAGGTCTCGTTAAAGTAAAGGTAAACTAACTTCATTAAATGCTACCAATTTTGTCAATGCGTTTTTGTAGGGAAAAGGAGAAATGGAGACATTCTTTTTGACTAAAAAATAATCTAGTAGTAGTTGTCATAGTATACGTACACTGTTGATTAAACATTACCTTTTATTTATATGAAGGATAATTAAAGAAGTGTAAAAAAAGTATTAAATTAATCGGGAGGCAACATTGTATTTTCAATTTTAATTTGAGTTACACGGATCCGGACACTACGGCGGACGCTGAAATCTCGGCTCGAGAACAATTTGGCGCAGGAGCAACTGGATGCCAGACGAACTCGGTGTAACGATAACCCGGCGCCAGAAGATGTGTGCATAATTACAGTGCTCTAATCTCATGGGAAACATACATATACCTTTTTGAAAGCGTTCTCAAATCCAGTCTCCTGATTTTAATTTATTGAGGAACTAAGAAATCTTTAAGTGTGATAAACCAAAACGTAAAATGGTCGTTAGTTGCAGTGGTTGGCAAACAAGTAAATCGTACAGACTTCATCTAGGTAGGTATACGTATGAATTTTAGTTCAACGTTTAAATTAAATATATCTACATTTTTTATTTCCCGCAAATATTTGTGTACCATTTTTAAATGAAATGGAAATATTTTACATATTGTGGCCTAACAAGTACTTACAAAAATGCGGTCAAAAGCTTTAATGGAAGTTTTCCCGCCATTTGATGCGTCTGTATGAAAGTACCTGTCTAACCCTTCCTGGACGCCACTTGCTTGAAATCTATTTAGGGTTTTGTGGAAGATTACGCCTAATAGTCGACACTATTGTAAGCAAATGATAATAAAAATCTTTGGTACTCAACACTTGCTAGGTATATTTTCGTGCTTCTTTCGATTTAGTGAAAGGAAAGACTGTTCGTTATTGCGCTATTAAATATACTCTGTGACATAAAAAATGCAACACCAAGATGCCGTTGGAATTTTTGGACCAAACTTGGCAGAAATGTTTAACTAGTCAAATGTAGTAATTTGATTAAAATTTCATTCAAAATAATCCAGTAGCCATGGAAAATTTGACCTTTTACTTGTTGTAACAAACGAAATTATCGGGTGTATTTCTTAAGAGGTTAAACCGATTTCGGTATTGTTTTTGGTTGCAATTCTTTTGCTTTTGTGTTCTTCTTTGCATTTTGAGGCTGCGATTACGGCTAGAAGTGCGGCAACGTGAAAATGATCGAGAACTGGGTGAATCCGACAGAGGTCGCATTATTGAATTACGTGAAACTGGCTTTTCATTCAGAGAAATTTCTAATCATTTTAACCGTAATCAATCCTCTGGAGTACGTTGTTATCACGCATGGTCTAGAGAAGGTTAAGAACGTAGTAGAAGAGGAAGTGCCCAAGACAGACAAATGTGGTCCAGGACCGCCATCTCCGATTAATGGCATTAAGAGACCGATTCTCGAGTACAAGATCAATAGCCGATCAATTGTTTGTAAACGAAGGACGTCCTGTAACGCTTCGTACAGTTTACTGTCGAATTAGAGCTTTTGGCTTGCAGTCCTATCGGCTCATCATTAGAAGCAACGTTTGGAGTGGTGTACCTTGCGACTGGATTAGAACGTGGAATGGCATAGGGTGACGAATCCCGATTCTGTTTGGGAATGCATGATGGTCGCATTAGGGTCAGACGTAGGCGTGGAGAACGTCGCAATGTGCAGTTTTCGGTTAAGCGGCATGTGCACCACACTGTGGGGGTTATGGCATGGGGTGCTATTGTTTATAGAAGCAGGTCTCAGTTGGTATTCATCCGAGGCAGTATGAACGCCCACTGATATGTTGATGAAGTGGTTGAACCGCATATCCTTCCATTCCTCCAGGAGCTGGCGGACCCGATTTTACAACAGGATAATGTTTGTCCCCACATTGCAAGGCATTCTATGGAGCGCTTCGAAGAGGCTAACGTCAATATCTTGCCGTGGACACCCAGATCTCCCGACCTTTCGCCCATCGAACACGTGTGGGACATGATGGGTAGAAGACTCAAGCAATTAGCCAATCCTCCACATAAACTACAAGCTCTCCGGCATGAATTACAGATTTCCCGAGATACAATACCTCAGGAAGAAATCGACCACCATGTCAAGGGGGGTACGGGAGTGTGAAACTAATAGCGGTGGTCCGACAAATTATCAATAAAAAATGCCTTTATCTTTTGTTTAATTTCTTTGAAATTTAATCAACTGCTACATTTAACTAGTTAAACAAGTTTGGTCCAAAAATTCCAACGCTATGGTGTAGTATTTTTTATGTCACAAAGAAAGACCTACTGAACACTCAACGGGAATAATCAAAATTTGTTCATAACGCTTCTGTGTATATATTAAATAAGTTTAACAACTAGTCAGACTGTTGGGTTTTGGAGATGCGAAAATGAAGACATGTGCACACACGTACAAGGAGACGTTATTAAAGTTTGAAACAAACATGCACGTAATGCTTCTGCTAATATGATCCAAGCCGGAAAAGTTGTTTCCCAAATAAAATTAAGAGCTACAACTACGCAAGAACCATCATCTCAAATTATTAATAAATGCATTACATTACATTACATTAACTACATTGTATTTCACATAAAACATAGTTATGCGGCCACAATAAACATTATTAGCTCCTAAGAGCTTAAGCCAGTCTCTTTCAGTTGTTAATATTCTTTAATCAAAATGAAACACCACTGGATCACATTAATTCTGCTTTGCATCTCATTGGTTAAAGCGAGAAATGTGGAGTTTTCTACATAATTCATTTTATGTAACGAGCATGAATTTAGCTGGGCGAGCGAAGCAAAAGGAGCGCGAGTTACTCAAAATGAAGTTTCCTAACGCGTGTCACACAAATTTTATTTTGCTTTAAAATTTATTACATATTTTGAAAAAAAATGCGATATACATAGATGATGCAATCTAATTCACGTTGTCGTATCACAAGAGTCTAGAAGCAATTAGGCAAACATTATTAAGCAGATAGAAATTATTAGTCTAATCATTTTCATTATCTATCCAGGTGAGTAATAATTTACGTTTCAAAACGTTAAGTAGTTGTGAAAGATGCAAGCTTGGAAAAAACATATTACTCCATTGTATGGAGTACGACGAACCGGGTCAAAAATATTAATAAACTATAATAACCCCGTGAAAAGGATTTGTAGATTAGGTACATCAATACCCGTGGTATTAGTTTATACATTGTTTGCCAACACTCATCACAACTAACGTACCTGATAATTATATTTCACGTACATCAACGGCGACGACCACCAATCCTATGATCCCTCTTCATTTTTTCCAGGATGTACTTCCCCTTTTCTGATACCTTAAGACAAATTGTTTGTCGGAAACCCCCGTTACTCAAAGTCCCATTGATTTAATTCTTCCTAACGAATAAATGGTGTTAATGAACAGTTTCATCTAGCAGATCGTGTTACCAAACAACTAGCAACATATCAACATCTGCGCGAGGTGTTGATAGAGTTGCAACCCGAGTTTCGACTAAATTAATTTTTAGATGATTTCGAAAATGCGATTATACTTGCTAAAAGATATTCTTTCTTTCAATCCGTTGAGATTGATGGATTTTTTTACCATTCCACTCATAATTTTTGAAAGCAATTGTGCTCTATCGGTTTTTTGCAAGAGTATTACCAAAACGCTGATTTCAGTTTAACAGTGGGCATAATCTCAGTGTTGACGTCTGTGTCCATTAACTACCTAGATAACGCAGTTGAATAATTATCAACTAATCTCCCAGAATAGCTTCAACTATGCGATCTTTAAGACTGCATTAAGCGCTAGCTCAAACTTTTTCAATATCTGAGGTAAGCATATTGTATTTATGACTATTAATTAATTTCTATCTGACGTTTAAATGTCATTTTGATCTAGATAACTGTTTTACAATGTGTTTTCGTAATAGGGTTCATTATAAAGGAGACTGCATAATTGTTGTATATTTTACAATATACTTATTTTGACATGAGAAAGGCAACTTAAACATACATAATTATATGAGTAATTAAGTTCCCATGCTTTAAACGATTTTCCACCTTCAGAATGTTAAATTATATGTACAAAGTTTAAGCAGAAACAAAATGCATTAATTCGATAAACGGTTGCACATATGCATTATAAGCTGTTTTGCGCTTCATTATGTACTCCTTCAATAGTGGCACCAATTATCAATTAAAAGGAGGTCGACTGCTAAATTATATGCTCAAGGTTTAAGTGGAAAATACAATTGCATTAATACGTTCGTTAATTTAATACACATATGCATTATAGGCTGTTCTACGTTTCACTACGCGCTCCTTTAGTAGTGCCATTAATTAAAAGTAAATATTGAAGGTTGACAGTTAAAATTATGTGCAGCAGAAAATAAATGCATTAAACGGTTGCACATATGCATTACAGTTGTTTGTTTGTTTTACGCTTCATTGTGTGTTTTAGTTTAGGGATGACTTTTTTAAAATCAATCGCATTACTTTTAACACCTAGATTAAATTACGTAAAATTGATTATTGATATGGGATGTCATACTTCCTTTAAAAAACAGTAAAATATATTCGTAGCCATAAAGCTTATAATACCTGTTAAAAGTAACATATATATATATATATATATATATATATATATATATATATATATATATATATATAGATCAGGGTCGCAAAAAGGTGCTACGTCTAACAGTAAATTATCGAAAAAATCCTCTAATCTAGGTAATTTATAATCTCCTAAGTTAAATATTAGTGTGAAGACATTTTCGGCAGTCAAGACTTTTGGGATGGGTGCACTTCCCCTTATGTTCAAAATTAAGGGCAGCGTAATTTAGCTCATCTGGATCTTCATAGAGAACATCACTACCAGCAGCAACTTCACCGTTTTCATCTTGAGCGATTATACTGTAATAGCTTATTAATAAGTAAAAACAGATAATATCCCTGATATTGCTTCATAATAATACTCATTCGATTGTCATTATGTTTTAAAAAATACATGCGGCAGGTAATATACAATCTTTATTTGCCGCTATTATTATTATTAGAATAGCTAATTTCTCTACAATACCTTGAAATACTACATAGGCTTTCAATTCTTCTTCTTCACTCTTGAAGCTATACAGCATACATCTGTCTTGAGATTATCCAATTCCGGATCAGTAGCATGTTTTCTAATACACAAGACAGCATCTTCAATATAGCGGTGTATACGCCGAAAAAATGTCTTGTGTCTTCTTCTTCTTTAAGCTAGATTTTGCCTCTATACAGCATACAAGCTCTATCTTAGCTAAATTACCTCTGTTAAAAAGGGGTTATAATCAAATTAAGTATACCGGCCTCTTATTAGAACACTATCTTTTTAATCCTCGAAGTTCTACCGATAAGGATCTGCCATGCCATGCTATCACATAAGACGGCTCTACATACAGGTTCTGTCTCGGTTGAAATACATCTTGTCGAAGATTTATAAAATGTACGCTCAGGTGAGATATTAGAGTGTTGCTAAAGAAAACAAAAAGTGTACACCACGCATAAATCTGCAGCGAGAATTTTACTTGAGGCTGGTACATTACGAGTAACATTTTTTCTAGTTATGGTGGACTGATCTTTGTGATATGTGATCTTTAAGTAATCACAGCAATGGGTACAGCTGCATACTAGCGATTATTGATGTGTTTAGGAAGAGAGGTTTAGATATGAGTTTTTAAAACGAAGACAGTCTCATTTGAAAGCATTCACCGTTGTTTTAAGAAAATCGATAAATTTCTTCATGTAGGTAAAATTTTGCGACGCGAAGGCTGTTTCGGTGACCCCCACTCCAACTCTCCCCGAACATAACCGAGACACTAAGACAGGTGTAGGGAGTCGGAACTTGTTCTCGAGTCTTCGCCCCTTCTGGTCGGAACTTGTTCGTGGGCCTTCGTGTATTGTCGTGGTACCCTGGGCGGGAAATTTGAATTTGTATTATAATAAGGGCCTAATGTTAACTTGTAAGACAGGTGTAGGGCTGCGCAACTTGCACTCGGGCAATCTATATTTTTAAATGAAGTATGATATCTCATATCAATAATCAATTTTACGTAATTTAATCTAGGTGTTAAAAGTAATGCAATTGATTTTAAGAAAGTCATCCCTAAACTAAAACACATAATGCAGCGTAAAACAAACAAACAACTGTAATGCACATGTGTAACCATTTAATGCATTTATTTTCTGCTACACATAATTTGAACGACTTTGCCTAAACCCATATTGGTGGTCACTAAGGAGTTTGTTAGTTTCAAGGAACGTGAGCAGTTGCTGATTGATGGCTTTTTCCATGATTTTAGACAAAATGGAAGTGATGGCAATTGGTCGGTAGTTTGAGGGATCAGTCTTATCGTCTTTTTTGGGAATAGGTTGAACATTGCTACAAAA
Source organism: Vesta saturnalis (assembly GCA_036346205.1). NCBI lineage: Eukaryota > Metazoa > Arthropoda > Insecta > Coleoptera > Lampyridae > Vesta > Vesta saturnalis. Next base: position 724,725 of record JARFJB010000370.1, on the reverse strand, counting down.
CTAAATAATCAGGTACTAAACTAAATGAAATAAATTAACAACTAAAAAAAATCTTATCTTAGGTTACCCGACATGTTCTTCCTGGTAGCGCCCGTTTTGGTTGGTCCCCGTGGACGGTAGTGATGATAGTGGCTCCTGGGCCGTTTCTGTGGAAATATAAATTATTGTGGTTCAATTGCTAGTGTGTTATTCTAATAATTCTAATAATGACGATTTAATTTGGATTATTACGACCGTTCAGGCTGGCCCTGTAAACGGTGGCGTGGTATTTGTCCGGTGGCGTTGTGTAATATTCTACGTATTATATAAACAGGGGCCAACGATCGCGTTGGTGTTTGTAAGCAGGTCAAAGAGAAAATCAATAATTTAAAGTAACCTTGGTGCGCATGACTATTCTTATATGTGATTTGGTTTCAGACTGACTGGATGTGAACTCAGTACTTGGAAGGTTTCACAAAGGACAGGTTAATATTTACACGTTTCTAAATGCAAATTGTGCGTACGCGTTTGAGTATTTACTCTAACTAATCAGGATGATCTCAGGATTTCTTAATTAGTTGAGAACGTATTTACAGTAATGAATATCTAACATTTAATTATGCCCGGAAATAAAACGCATTAATTCTTTATTATTAGAAAAACGTCTGTTTTTATTAAACGCGTATAACTTTCGTATAAGCGAAACTTAATCTACCTATTAAATACAGCGAAGACGGAGTTTATCACGATCTTTTACGTTAGTTGTTATTAAAATTGCTTCTATTATTAATTGTTGTAAACGAATTAATCTGAGGCGAGTTTACACGATCTTTTAGGACTGCATGTACTAAATTGAACAATTCTGAGAATTGTTTTCGACGGAATGCAAGTGTCTTAAGTACGTGATTATTGTCAGGATTAAAATGAGATAATTTACACGTATAATGTGCGTAATCTATTCGGATGCTGGTAAATTAGTCAGGCATTCGGGAACAAAATAATGGATGGCTTTGCGTTGCAGAAAAATATACTCGCGATACAGGAATGTTTATCTTACCGGATTTCCTTTATTAAGAAATATTATTAGAAGAATATCTAACAAAATTTATATGCGAGGCGCTGGAGCACGTTTCATGCAATTTATTACCTAAACGCACCACGGGTTCGTCTTTATTTAACTGGAGGATCACGCGGGTGATCTCTAAGAATACGGCTTCTGGTATTGAGATTATCTCTAGGTCAAGGCGTCGCTTGTTTGTATTGCTAATTATGCTCAGGATCTGGTCGGTGTATTGTATGTGTAATATCTGTTTAATGGAGAGCCCTTTATAAGATTCTGGGTCCAGCCCGTCGACTGCTGTACAAAGGGATCTTCTGGGGAGCGGTAGAATTAGAGCGAGTACCCTTATTGCCACTGGAGTAAATGAAAGATAACTACAGGGCGTTAGCCCGTAGTAACAACGTCCTGGTTTGTGTGTATGTGTGCAGAAGGTGACTTCAGGCTTTACAGCCTGTCGTGACTTCTAGTGTGTATATGTTTGCAGAAGGTTACTCCAGGCTTTACAGCCTGTCGTGACTGCTAGTGTGTGTACTGGAACGGTTAGATAACTTCCAGGCTCTGCAGCCCGTCGTTTCTCTAGGTGTCTGGTGTAATGTTCAAGAAAAGTGGTGCAATCAAACTTACGTGCTGTTAACCGTAGCGTATCTCAACCAGCAGTTTGATTGTATAACGCTGATTTACCGGTGACGGCGGGAAAGTAACGCGAATAAAGATACACGACAGTTCAGGATGAACGGATGCGGTAATCGACAGGTCGGCGACGTACACAACGAAACTAACTACGGCAGGCGCGCGCGGTCTGGATCTCGGTTCTAGATTTTGGAGACGCGAGAGTAGCAGAGTAACGGAGCGCGCAGAGAGTAGTCGGGAGTAGCGGAGTAGTGGGATTAGCGGCGTAGCGGAGTAGTCATTAGCAGAATTTCTTCCGGTAGCGACGCGGTTTTTATAGCTAATTCGCGGTGAGTGGATCCGGCTTCTATGCAGGGGTCCTCTGGCTGTGATATCGCGCAATCTTTTGTAATGGGTTTTGATTTTATGCAACTTTATCTATCTTGATTACTGTAGGGCAATTAAAAAAATAATTCATTACAACAATTTTAGTGAAGTTAAGCTGGATCTTTACAGGGTTTGATGGGGGTATGAGTAGTAATATAAGGCCGAAGCTACTCCACTTCAAGGTCACCCATGTAAATCTTATGGGATTTATTTCAAGGTCAAGTGAGTTTTCTCATTATGCCAGAACGCGCTCCACGTCTCAAGGACGTTTGAAGCATGCTTTTGGCGTGGAATTAAAATTTTGGAGCAGGTCAAGGTCAAAGTAAAAATAGAAATTGTAAGTATATGAGGCCGGAGCTACTCCACTTCAAGGTCACGTCGCTCTGTAAGCTATGCATGAAAAGTAGGTCATGAGTTCATTGTTTAGTCTACATGCAAAAATTGGAATTTTGGGTAAAGGACTACCGCGTTATGATTTATTATGTATCTAATTATCAACGTGTGCGTACATGTAAACGAAAATTCTGCTATTAAGATACAATTTTTTTTCACATTTTTTTAGTTTTGAGAAAAAAATTGGGACTGCTATATTTTGCGCTGTTATTTGTTTAGTATATATACAAAAATTCAGAATTTTTGACTTCAGGATTAAAAAATGCTATGTAATTTTATAAATATCACATAAAACAATTACAAAGAAAAGGTGAATAACATTACCTATTGAAATACTGTAGTAAGCAATAATTTTATGTGTGTGAAATGTTTTAATGTAAATATAGTCTTAGGATAGCAGTTAAATAAATTCGGAATTTCAAAACAAATAGTTTTGTGAAAGTACATAAATGTTTCAAATTTTCTAAAAACTAAAAAAATGTGGAAAAACTTTAAGACCTTCTTTACTGCGAAATATTATTATCACGATATAAAACGTCCATTTTAATATTTACTATTAAAAAATTAATAGTATAACAAAAACTTTAACATGTTTGTAAAGTATTTGTAATATGGTTTTATCGTGTGACATTTCTTAGAAGTATAAAATAGAATCAATTCATGGAAACAAGAAGAATGCGTTGTTTATGCTAAAAAGTAGACCAAGTCAAATGGGCTTATTAAATTGAGTCAAGGTGAAATAATTTACTAAACTAAAAGTAGGTTGTATTTAACAAGTTTAAACATGTTGTCATAGGTACTTAAGTCAAGGACATATTTTTGTGATATAAACCACAGCGAGGTGTGAATAGAAATTGCAAAGTCATCATCATATTACAATTCTTAGAAGTCTAAAAATAGAGTGGTCAAGGTCAAAGGTTATTGATCTATAGGGTATCGTATGACAGTTCTTAGTGTTTCTAAACTAAAAGTAGGACAAGGTTGGTATTTAACAAGTTTAAACATGTAAGAGGTACTCAAATCAAGGACATATTTAAATCAAAATTTAAAGCTAAAATAGAAATTTGTCTACATTCTAATCAAATAATGTTTTAGGTAAAGGAATATACCTGCAGTTATATATTAGTTTGAATTATCAACGTTTGTGCAAAAAGAATAAGTAATTGACCTGCTAGTAAGATCAATTTATTCAACATTTTACTTAGTTTATTGAGAAAAAATAGTAAATTTTGCACTAGTATAGGTATATACAACCAAGAAAATTCAGAATTTTGACTTTGTCTAAAATTGCCATGTAATTTATAAATCACACAATAATCAGATTACAGAATGAAGCATTTGATGAACAGTTTTTGATCCTAGTACAATTAGCTGATGCAATCAAAATTTTAGATAAAAGTGTTGTCTATATAAAAGTAGTCTAGGATCATACTAAATTCAAAACCTTTCAAATATAAGATGAGTCTTTGCTGAAAGTACATTTGTAAATTTGTCACTAAAAACTTAAAGTGTGCGAAAATTAAAGTCGTTATATGAACTTGCAGAATAGTAATATTATCAGCGATATTAAGGAATGCCATTACGATGTTTATATTAAAAATTGAATAGATGCATGAAAAGCTTTACATGCAATTCTGCGAAAGAATCTCTCTACCATAAATGTAATCGATGATGACATTTCTGTAAATATAAAGAAGTAGTATCATATCTCATGGAAATCAAATAATGCGTTTTTATGCTAAAAAGGATCTTATCTGCTTATTAAATAGAGCATAGGTGAAATCATTACGAAACTATAAAAGTGAGGTGCGGTCATTTAAAAGTAGTACAACATGTTGTATATTGTACTTATCAAGGAAGTATATTTGTGTATAAACATTATCATGTGAAACTAGAACTACATGTCATCTCCTATACAATTGTAGAATACTAAAAATAGCAAGTCGGTTATTGATCTAAAGGGGTTCAGTAAACAAGTTCTTGGTGCACAATAAAGATAACGTGTATTCTCACAAGTCTAAACATGTAAGGACCAAATCAACATATTTAAATTAATCTTAAAAATACGAAAATACAGATATTCTGGATCTATCTAACAATGTCTTAGAAATAATATATAGTTTTCAAGGGTCAAAAACGTGATTTTAGCAGTGTATCTGATTACATTGAAGTAGTAGATCATAAAATAGAATCATATATGAAACATTCAAAAATGCATGGTGAGCATTTGATCTCAAAGAAATAGAACCTGTCAACAAACACATAGTGGTAAAATTGATGAGTCTGTTGCAATCAGGTTTCCTAAAAGGACAAAATAGAATAAAGTGTGTTGTCGTTACTGTGCTAGAACTACAACAACATGTAAATTACGATCGTCTGTTCTAGAATGTTTTGAATACATTAGCTTAAAAGAAATAGCCGTTATATTCCTGACAAACAGGAATGTGTTGCCTGATTTAATTTATAGTCCTGAAAGTGCCGTATTAGAATTGTGCAAGTGTGTCATCCTATTATTTAAATAATGATTGCTTAGTTAGTATATAGAAAATGGTACAATAAATAAAATCATGAGGATTACATCGAATAAACTAAACGATGATAGTCAAATTAGTGCTTATAAATAAAGGAATAATAATGACTATGTGGTGCGTTCATAATATACAGCTATGAATAAACAACTAACACAAAGTGAAATGGTTCAAACAAACTCTATTGAAACTGAGATTTGACAGTGAATAGATACACTTGCATGTTGAATACTTCAAAAAGAGTACGCTGAAATTTTATCCCAATATTGAGAAGAACGACATCTACCAACTGACCGAAAGTCTTGCATTTCAGAAACTTTGTAAGAGTATTCAAAGTATGAATCAGATACAGAATACTATGTATACTGTTAGGAAATAAAAATTATGACAGAACATCGTTTTATTTGTTAATGATAGCTAGACGATATCTATAATATGAAGCATCAATTAACAAATAGCTTGTGTCGTTCACTTGCAATACTAACAAATCAAAGTAACAGAACATTATGGTTAATCGTGTGTTGTCAAATGACATTATAATCATGATATGTGGACTTGGCAAACATACATATGGTATTACAAAAGAGTAATATGTAAAATACCGCGTTTATGTAGCTTCTCGAACTAATAACGTGTTTGTAATATATAGTTGTCACGCCTACAACATATTAATAAATAACTGATGTTGACACGTTTCATTAAGATATTGTGACCAAAACGTTAAGATCCGTATTAAATTGTACAAACAAATATTACCGTATTATCGTTTTATGTTACATGACACATATAATGAAACAGAAACTAAATGTCGACGGATTGTAATATACAGCGTAAAATGATTTTAAACAGATAGTTCGAAATTAAGGATTAAGTGTAAAAATACAATAATAAGAAAAATCAGATTTGAAAGTTCGATCAGTAAGCATAGTTCGTAATATGAGTCATCGAATGCAAACACACAAGCAAACAGATAGCAATAGATGTAAAGACAGTACGAAATAGAGCCGTTTTGAAAGGTTGATATTTGACGCGTATCTATGAAAAACAAGATTACAAACGTACTGCGATGTTTCGTGACATGCAGAACAAGATCAAAGAAGATAACTTAGATCAATGTAATAGAAAAGACTACATAGTCAAAACGTCCGTATTTAGAACTCAGATACAGTATTATCTCAAACTGTGCTAATAACGATCATTTGTAATTCAAACAGTAAAGATCCGATAACAGCTAAATCCGTATAGACATTGACTGTAAGATACAGTAACAATCACGTATATTAAGAACAACGATATTACCGTTTATGTTCGATAATCACTGATACGATACCAGTGAAAATCAGATACACAGAAACCGAACATCAAGATACGATAACAGTAACAGATACATGATTTAAGACAAATCAAGATAAGATAAATACGACGATACAAATACAAGATCATCAGTATACAAGATAACGTCACGTTATAAATCAATACGATCACAATACCAATACAAGAAACAGCATACACATAGACGTCAAGAAACAGATAACTACCGTATCAAATACCAGATACCAGATCAAGATCAGATACACTTACTGACTTAAAATCAAGATACAGATACAAGTATAGACAGTTACTTCGAAACAGGTACCAGATATAATTTGCGATCACAATGAGATACACATGTCAGTCATCCAATACGATACAGCATGCAAATCGATTGTATTCGAACATCAGTGCAATCAGAAAATAAGATCTTGCGAAATCGATACAGAAAGATTGTACATGGTATAAAACAGATAAGTACACTGTATTAGGAACTCGACAGTACAAATACCCAAGTTCAGTTATAATATATTTGGATACCAATACAGCATACAAGAAACAGATCATAATAGACTACTGTTAACAGGTCAGTACACAGATTAACATACTGTTACTTGAAGATCAATATACACTAGTACTACATGATACAAGATTCAGTTGAGAAATATAAGTATAAAGATACACAATTTTAAAGATTTCAGACAGAGAACAATCGATTATGAAATAGACGATACAATAACGATCCATGTTCTAGAACAGCATTGATCAGATAACATGTGCAGGAGCGATAATGATCAATGGTAATAAATACAGACGCTAAAGTACAATAACAACAGATTAGAAGGCTTCAGATACACGTATGAAGATACAACGATTAGCGTTACAGATACACATTAATCAATACAGATAACAGATAACAGATACACAGATACACGATACTTAAGATAACAGATAACAGATACACAGATTACAGACACAGATACACAGATACACAGATAAGTACAAAACACAGATTACACAGATATCACGATACAAGATACAGATACACAGATACCAGATACACAGATACAAGATTACGGACAGATAACAATACAAGATACACAGATACACAGATACACAGTCAAGATAACAGTATCGATCTACAGATACAAGAAACACAATACACAATACAGATAAGATAAGAACACGAATACAAAACGAGTTTGAACAGATGACAGTTAGTACATGATAGACAGATCACGTCCAGTATAACTATCATGTTATCGACAGTACCAGAACACAGAACACAGATACAGATATGCTAGATACACAGTACACAGATACACAGAGTACAAAACGCGTTTTAGAGTCAGATCAGTATATACACTACACGTTCTTATAATACAAGATACACAGATACAATCAGATACACAGATACAGATACACAGATACACAGATACACAGATACAACAGATTTTACACAGACTACACAGACACAGATACCGATACACAGATACAGATACACAGATACAACAGATACACAGATACACAGTATACACAAAATAGATACACAGATACAACAGATACAGATCAGATACAGATCAGATACACAGATATCACAGATACACAGATACACAGATACAGACTACACATGATACACATGATAACACAGATACAGACAGATAGATACACGATACACAGATACAAAGATACACAGTAAGATACTGTTTGACATTGATACTAAGATACAATAGATACACAGATACACAGATACAAAGATACACAGATACACAGATACAGATACACAGATACACAGATACACAGATACACAGATACACAGATACACAGATACATACAGATACACAGATACACAGATACACAGATACACAGATACACGATACACAGATACCAACAGATACACAGATACACAGATACACAGATACACAGATACACAGATACACAGATACAAAGATCACAGATACATCAGATACACAGATACAGATACACAGATACACAGATACACAGATACACAGATACACGATACACAGATACAGATACACAGATACACAGATACACAGATACACAGATACAGATACACAGATACACAGATACACAGATACACAGATACACAGATACTACAGATACACAGATACACAGATACACAGATACAGATACAGATACACAGATACACAGATACACAGATACACAGATACACAGATACACAGATACACAGATACAAGATACACAGATACACATTGATACTTTACTATGATACAGATACACATAATAACAGATACCCAAACAGTTGATACAGAACACAATTTTATAGAGCTGAACAGGATGATTTGAATTTGCGTCACAATATGACAGATCATGTCGTCAACCAATAAGTAAGCACAGATATGTTTCGTACAGCTCAGAGACTGCAGAAATCGATACGGATTCATGGTAATAAATAAGGACGCTAAAGTACAAAAACGGTCGTTTTAGGAAAGGCTTCGATCAGTATATAATACCCTAACGGTGTCGTTATAATATCATTTGGAATCAAACAGCTACAAGAAACAGCATAAATAACAGACCTGTTTTAAACAGACCTGTTTTAAAACGTTTACTGACCTGTTTAAACAGACCTGTTTTAAACAGAGCTGTTTATTTACCTGTTTATCTGTTTTATTGTTGATCTGCACCGATGGATAATAAGAGATTTGCGTTGACGAAACGTATAATTCAAGTTCGTAAAGCTATACAGCAAAAATATGATCTTAAGAAGAAGAAATCAATACGGATTCATGGGAATAAATAAGGACGCTGAAGTACAAAACGGTCGTTTTAGGAAAGGCTTCGATCAGTATATAATGCCCTAGCGGTATCGTTATAATATCATTTGGAATCAAACAGCCTACAAGCAAACAGCATAAATGGCTTCTGAGAAACAGCTACCTGTTTTTGAGAAACGAGTACCGGTTTTAGGTCTGTTTTTGAGCTGTTTCTGACTGTTGCTAAAAACACAGATACACAGATACACAGATACACAGATACACAGATACACAGATAATCACAGATACACAGATACACAGATAATACACAGATACACAGATACACAGATACACAGATACAAAGATACACAGATACACAGATACACAGATACATCAGATACACAGATACACAGATACACTAAGATACACGAGATACACAGATACAATAGATACACAGATACACAGATACACAGATACACAGATACACAGATACACAGATACACAGATACGTTACAGATACACAGATACACAGATACACAGATACACAGATACACAGATACACAGATACACAGATACACAGATACACAGATACACAGATACACAGATACACAGATACACAGATACACAGATACACAGATACACAGATACACAGATACACAGATACACAGATACACAGATACACAGATACACAGATACAATACAGATACACAGATACACAGATACACAGATACAAGATACACAGATACACAGATACACAGATACACAGATACACAGATACAGATACACAGATACACAGATACACAGATACACAGATACAGCAGATACACAGATACACAGATACAAACACGATCACAGATACACAGATACAGATCAGACACAGATACACAGATACACAGATACACAGATACACAGATACACAGATACACAGATCCACAGGGTAGTCACAATAACATTGACTAGCTTCACTTGGAGTCAAATCCTATAAATAAAGATCCCCAAACAGTTCGATTAGAGACAACGCCAATTATTATAGAGCTTTTCGAACAGGATCGATTTGAATTTGACGTCACATATATGAAGATACATGTCGTCCCAATAGTAAGCATGCGATTGTTTCGTGACATGTGCTCAGAGACTTGGCGAAATCGATACGGATTCATGGTAATAAATAAGGACGCTAAAGTACAAAACGGTCGTTTTAGGAAAGGCTTCGATCAGTATATAATACCCTAACGGTGTCGTTAATAATATCATTTGGAATCAAACAGTCTACAAGCAAACAGCATAAATAACAGACCTGTTTTAAACAGACCTGTTTTAAACAGACCTGTTTAAATCAGACCTGTTTTAAACAGAGCTGTTTATTTACCTGTTTATCTGTTTTATTGTTGATCTGCACCGATGGATAAATAAGAGAAATAATGCGTTGACGAAACGTATAATATCAAGTTCGTAAAGCTATACAGCAAAAATATGATCTTAAGAAGAAGAAAATCAATACGGATTACACTGGGAATAAATAAGGACCTGAAGTACAAACGGTCGTTTTAGGAAAGGCTTTCGATCAGTATATAATGCCCTAGCGGTATCGTTGATAATATCATTTGGAATCAAACAACCTACAAGTCAAACAGCATAAATGGTCTTAGAAACAGAACATACCTGTTTTGAGAAACGAGTACAACGGTTTTAGGAAGTTCTAGTTTTGAGCTAGTTTCATGACTGTTGAAAACACAGATACACAGATACACAGATACAGATACAAGATACACAGATACACAGATACACGATACCAGATAGCAGATACAGATACACAGATACACAGATACACAGATACACAGATACACAGATACACAGATACACAGATACACAGATACACAGATACACAGATACACAGATACACAGATACACAGATACACAGATACACAGATACACAGATACACAGATACACGATACACAGATACACAGATCACAGATACACAGATACACAGATACACAAGATACATAGAACAGATACACAGATACACAGATACACAGATACACAGATACACAGATACACAGATACAAGATACACAGATACACAGATACACAGATACACAGATACAGATACACAGATACACAGATACACAGATACACAGATACACAGATACACAGATACACAGATACACAGATACACAGATACACAGATACACAGATACACAGATACACAGATACACAGATACACAGATACACAGATACACAGATACACAGATACACAGATACAGATACAGATACACAGATACACAGATACACAGATACACAGATACACAGATACACAGATACACAGATACACAGATACACTAAGATACACAGATACACAGATAGATACACAGATACACAGATACACAGATACACAGATACACAGATACACAGATACACAGATACACAGATACACAGATACACAGATACAGATACACAGATACACAGATACACAGATACACAGATACACAGATACACGATACAGATACACAGATACACAGATCCACAGGGGTCGTCACAATAACATTGACTGCTTCTACTTGGGTCAAACCTATAATAAAATCCCCAAACAGTTGATTAGAGACAACGCCAATTTTATAGAGCTTTTCGAACAGGATGATTTGAATTTGCGTCACATATATGAAGATCATGTCGTCCCAATAGTAAGCATGCGATTGTTTCGTGACATGTGCTCAGAGACTTGGCGAAATCGATACGGATTCATGGTAATAAATAAGGACGCTAAAGTACAAAACGGTCGTTTTAGGAAAGGCTTCGATCAGTATATAATACCCTAACGGTGTCGTTATAATATCATTTGGAATCAAACAGTCTACAAGCAAACAGCATAAATAACAGACCTGTTTTAAACAGACCTGTTTTAAACAGACCTGTTTAAACAGACCTGTTTTAAACAGAGCTGTTTATTTACCTGTTTATCTGTTTTATTGTTGATCTGCACCGATGGATAATAAGAGATTTGCGTTGACGAAACGTATAATTCAAGTTCGTAAAGCTATACAGCAAAAATATGATCTTAAGAAGAAGAAATCAATACGGATTCATGGGAATAAATAAGGACGCTGAAGTACAAAACGGTCGTTTTAGGAAAGGCTTCGATCAGTATATAATGCCCTAGCGGTATCGTTATAATATCATTTGGAATCAAACAGCCTACAAGCAAACAGCATAAATGGCTTCTGAGAAACAGCTACCTGTTTTTGAGAAACGAGTACCGGTTTTAGGTCTGTTTTTGAGCTGTTTCTGACTGTTGCTAAAAACACAGATACACAGATACACAGATACACAGATACACAGATACACAGATACACAGATACACAGATACACAGATACACAGATACACAGATACACAGATACACAGATACACATAGATACACGGATACACAGATACACAGATTCACAGATACACAGATACACAGATACACAGATACACAGATACACAGATACACAGATACACAGATACACAGATACACAGATACACCGACACAGATACACAGATACACAGATACACAGATACACAGATACACAGATACACAGATACACAGATACACAGATACACAGATACACAGATACACAGATACACAGATACACAGATACACAGATACACAGACACAGATACACAGATACACAGATACACAGATACACAGATACACAGATACACAGATACACAGATACACAGATACACAGATACACAGATACACAGATACACAGATACACAGATACACAGATACACAGATACACAGATACACAGATACACAGATACACAGATACACATACACAGATACACAGATACACAGATACACATATACACAGATACACAGATACACAGATACAGATACAGATACACAGATACACAGATACACAGATACACAGATACACAGATACACAGATACACAGATACACAGATACACAGATACACAGATACACAGATACACAGATACACAGATACACAGATACACAGATACACAGATACACAGATACACAGATACACAGATACACAGATATACAGATCCACAGGGGTCGTCACAATAACATTGACTGCTTCTACTTGGGTCAAACCTATAATAAAATCCCCAAACAGTTGATTAGAGACAACGCCAATTTTATAGAGCTTTTCGAACAGGATGATTTGAATTTGCGTCACATATATGAAGATCATGTCGTCCCAATAGTAAGCATGCGATTGTTTCGTGACATGTGCTCAGAGACTTGGCGAAATCGATACGGATTCATGGTAATAAATAAGGACGCTAAAGTACAAAATGGTCGTTTTAGGAAAGGCTTCGATCAGTATATAATACCCTAACGGTGTCGTTATAATATCATTTGGAATCAAACAGTCTACAAGCAAACAGCATAAATAACAGACCTGTTTTAAACAGACCTGTTTTAAACAGACCTGTTTAAACAGACCTGTTTTAAACAGAGCTGTTTATTTACCTGTTTATCTGTTTTATTGTTGATCTGCACCGATGCCGATCCTAACCCAAAAAGTCACTAGAAAAGTTACTAGATTCGAAAAAAGTCACTAGAAAAGTAACTAGATTTGCAAGGTCACCTGGGGGTCAGATGATAGCTGGTTCGCATCCTCGCTAGAATGTGTTGTATCATAGCTAAAAATAATCGGTGCTTGTCTGCAGTAAAAGGTGGTCGCGTCATAGCTAAAAATAGTCGGTTCGCGTCTTAGCTAAAAATTATAGTGACAGCACCATCATTAAAAATAGCTGGTGCGAGTCATTATTAAAAAATAGTAGGTAACCAAACACATGTGTGGTTTGAATCTGTGCTGTCACAAAGGTAAATATCCAGGTATGTGTGGTTGGTGTCTGTGCTAGACACACATCTGGTTCGCGTCCTCGCTAAAAATAGCCGGTTTATATCCTCACTAAAAGATGATAGCGTCATAGCTAAAAATAGTCGGTTAGCGTCGTATCTAAGAAATATAGTGACAGCTCCATCATTAAAAATAACTGATGTGCGTCATCATTAAAAAATAGTAGGTGACCAAACCCATTGTGTGTTTTAAATCTCTGATATGCAAATATGTCACAAAGGAAATAACCAGATATGTTTGGTTCGTTTCTGTGCTAAAGATACGTAATAGAAAAGTAACTAGATGTGAGGTTTATAACAAATGGGTATATAAACTGGCCTTTAGACAGATGTAGGTTTCATTGAAGTTAATAAGTCTGCAGAAATACAATATAATAATGAAGAATTCAATGCAAAAGTTTGCATCAGGAGCAATTTGTAAGAGGTCTCCAAAAAGGGAACAAATAGAAGACATGATACGCAAAATAAAGAAGTTAAAATATGATTTGGAGTTGTATGAAGTGCAGCGTATCCTGAGAAAAGCAAAGTCTTGTTATTAATGCATTATTGTAAAATTGCTAACAATCTAGACATTGATGTATTTCGTATGACACTGGCAGAACTAAAATCAAAAGTTAAAAACTTATGACCTGTTAGTAAAATTTGAATAGAATTGAAATACCTTATTTTAGAAAAAAATTGTTATTTATTCTTGTAAATTGGTGTAATGTTGTTTGCCCTAATTTTTAAATTTAATAGTCTTGAAAACTTGTCGTTTATTAGAATTTGTGAAGTGGTCTATACCGTATTATTTAAACAAATATTACCTATGTGTTTGTAATGTAAAAATGCAAATGAAATAAAGGTGCTCAACGGAATTGTATATACATGAAAATTTTTAAACTAAACCAAGATGCTTTATTGCATTGTATACTAAATGAATATTGATTTAATTTAAAATATTACTATTAATGCATTATTGTAAAATTGCTAAAAAACTAGACATTGGTGTGTTTAGTGTTACACTGGCAGAACTAAAATCAAAAGTTAAAACTTATGATCTGTTAGTAAAATTTGAATAGATTTTAAATACCTTGTTATTTATTCCTGTGAACTCTCGTAATATTGTTTGCCCTAATTTTCAAATTTTGTAAAAGAATAATCCTGAAAACTTACAGTTTATTAAAATTTGTGAAGTGGTGTATACTTATATAGTATTCTTTAAACAAAATATTACTTATGTGTTTGTAATGCTCGGCGGAAAAAAAATCCCAGGAAAAAAAAATCCTATGGAAAAAAAAATCCTCGGAAAAAAAGTCCGGAAAAAAAATCCCGTAGAAAAAAATCCTGCCACATAAAATGTCAACACAAGCGTGCTGTTTTTACTATAATAGCGTACTGGTCTCTAAAAGGAGTCCCCTAAAAGAATTCCCCTAAGTATGGTTTTTTTATAATTCAATTATAGTAAAAACAGCACGCTTGTGTTAACATTTTATGTGGCCGGATTTTTTTCCACGGGATTTTTTTCCGGGTTTTTTTCCAGGATTTTTTCCAGGATTTTTTTTTCCGAGGATTTTTTTCCACAGGATTTTTTTTCCGAGGATTTTTTTTCCAAGATTTATTTTCCGAGGATTTTTTTTCCTAGACTCGGTAATACGTAAAAATGAAAATGAAATAAAGATGCTTAACGTAAATATAATCATTAAACGAAGATGCTTTACTGCATTATATAATATATGAATATTGATTTAATTTAAAATATTACGCTCCAAAAACATAACTTAAATGGAATAATCATTAATTTAAAATTATATGAATTACAAATGTGAAATACGAAGTTGTACTAATGTACATTTTTTAATAGTAAGTAGTTTCATTTTCAAATAATGAAATCAACAGTGTTACGTTAATTAATGGTTACATAAAAAATTATAAGAAATATAAGTAATATATTAATAAATTGAGTAAAACTTGTAAAATGATAATGAACTATATGGTTTAGATAAGATTGGAAAAACACTCGTAATTATATCTTGCATTGAAAAATGCTGACCATACACATTCCTTTCTGTTGAAGTACATTTTATTCATTATAGTACTGATTTTACAAGAAATTACATATATAATTTTTACATCGCGTTGGAACTAAAAAATTGGTGGTCCTAAACTAATTAAAATTGTTGAAATCGTGCAGTAAGTTGTGTTTCTTATGAGTATAAGTAAAGCAAAAAAAAGTTGTGTGAAAAACGCTCGTAATTATATCTTTCAATGAGAATGCTGACCATATACATTCCTTTCTGTTAAGTACATTTTATTCACTATAGTACTGATTTTACATGAAATTACATATATAATTTTTACATCGCGTTGGAACTAAAAAATTGGTGGTCCTAAACTAATTAAAATTGTTGAAATCGTACGGTAAGTTGTATTTCTTATGAGTATAAGTAAGTAAAGCAAAAAAAGTTGTGTTTTAAGTGCAGTTTATCGTTTCAAAATTATATAGATCAATTTTAGGACCATTTTCATATTTTGACAAATTAAAAACGCAATAGATAAAGTGCCGCTTGTAACACGCTATCACACTTTCAAAAAATTAATTTCGATTTGGACCTATGGGCAAATTTAAAACATTGAAGAGCGCGTTTTTTAGGACTTATACAATTATTCTTATACTGCCTCATTCCCCATTTATGTACGCACACAAGATATATACATTTGTTATAAAAAAATTTCGTTATCCTTTTCATAAATGTTATGTTAAAGCTAGCATCACTTCAGGATTTCCCATGTGAGGTAGTTATTAATGCAAATATTTCCGATACTCAATTATCCACATTTATTATAATTACTTAACCAATATTACATATAATTCTTATTTCTACATATTTACATACTACATATCTATATATTTGTACACCTCAGCCCCAAAATTCACAAAATGTATCATCTGACCCCCAAGGTTACCTTGCAAATCTAGTTACTTTTCTAGTGGCTTTTTTCGAATCTAGTAACTTTTCTAGTGACTTTTTGGGTTAGGATCGGCATCGGTGCAGATCAACAATAAAACAGATAAACAGGTAAATAAACAGCTCTGTTTAAAACAGGTCTGTTTAAACAGGTATGTTTAAACAGGTCTGTTTAAAACAGGTCTGTTTAAAACAGGTCTGTTTAAAACAGGTCAGTTATTTATGCTGTTTGCTTGTAGGCTGTTTGATTCCAAATGATATTATAACGACACCGTTAGGGTATTATATACTGATCGAAGCCTTTCCTAAAACGACCGTTTTGTACTTTAGCGTCCTTATTTATTACCATTAATCCGTATCGATTTCGCCAAGTCTCTGAGCACATGTCACCAAACAATCGCATGCTTACTATTGGGGCGACATGGTCTTCATATATGTGACGCAAATTCAAATCATCCTGTTCGAAAAGCTCTATAAAATTGGCTTTGTCTCTAATCAACTGTTTGGGGATTTTAGTATAGGTTTGACCCAAGTAGAAGCAGTCAATGTTATTGTGACGACCCATTGAAAAGTACGCTCTAATATGATTCTGTTTTTCGCAAGCCATATGGTCAAAGATAAACACTGAATTGGGTTTTGCCACGTTCGGTTCCATAATATCAGGATTATCGCTGAAGCAATAATAACCAATATCTTTCATGGGATCCAGAATTTCACCCAAGAGTCGATATTTTTCCTGATTCAACGATTTCGAATAGACATACACGAGTTTGAAATGAAGACTGTTCGGTTCAGTTAGGAGACTGAGCATGGTGTTTGTTCTCCCACAATTGGGGGGATCACAAATTATACCGCGTACGCTGTTTGGAAGTAACTTCCCATGCCGTTGTATCTCCCTATTTCCAGCTCGGGTCAAATCATCGAGATTTGCAATAGGTAGTTTTGAGTTTGAACCACTGCTCTCATGTTTGCTGTTGTTGATGTTGTTGGTGAGCGTCAATTAAAGCTGCACGACTTGTCAATATGATTCTTTATTTATACACCTAATATTACATCTTCGTTTAGTTTAAAAATTTTGATGTATATACAATTCCGTCGAGCACTTTTATTTCATTTTCATTTTTACATATTACAAACATAAAGGTAATATTTGTTTAAATAATACGGAATACACCACTTCACAAATTCTAATAAACGGCAAGCTTTCAGGACTATTAAATTTAAAAATTAGGGCAAACAATATTACAACAGTTTGCAAGAATAAATAACAATTTCTTTCTAAAATAAGGTATTTCAAATCTATTTAAATTTTTACTAACAGATCATAAGTTTTATCTTTTGATTTTAGTTCTGCCAGTGTAACACGAAACACAAGACTTTAGTTTAATCTTCCTTTTCTCAGGATACGCTGCACTTCATACAACTCAAATCATATTTTAACTTTTTATTTTGCTATCAGGTCTTCTATTTGTTCCTTTTGGAACCCTTACAAATTGCTCCTGATGCAAACTTTGCATTAATCTCATTATTATATTGTATTTACAGACTTATTAATTTCAATGAAACCTACATCTGTCTAAAATCCAGTTTATACACCGTTGTTATAAACCTCACATCTAGTTACTTTTCTATTATGTGTGTTTAGCAAACCAAACATATCTGGTTATTTCCTTTGTGACATATTTGCATATCAGAGATTCAAACCACACATGTATTTGGTCACCTATTTTTTAATGAAGACGCACATCAGTTATTTTTAATGATGGTGCGACGCGAAGCGACTATTTTTAGCTATGACGCAACCACCTTTTAGTGAGGACATAAACCGGCTATTTTTAGCTATGATTCACCACATTCTAGCGAGGACGCGAACCAGATGTGTGTCTAGCACAGACACCAACCACACATATCTGATTATTTCCCTTTGAAACAGCACAGATTCAAACCACACATGTGTTTGGTTACCTACTATTTTTTAATAATGACTCGCACCAGCTATTTTTAATGATGGTGCTTCATTTATGATGTACCTACTCTTCATTTAATCAAGAAATAAAAGACGTTTTTTGCAATAAAAAATATATAATTTATTTCCAAACAGTTATACATAGATATATACTTATTATTATTTTTACAGAAATGTTAAATTAGTTGTCTTTTCTACAGTTTCGGCGTTGGTGATGTACACGTCTTTCTCCGCCAGATATTGTTTAAACTTTTCAATGCGATCTTCTTTTTTGAAGTATTCATAAAATCGTAAGGGAAGTATACACTTAAAGTTCTCAGTTTCAATGATAATATGTTTACCATACTTCGTGTCGATAGTGTTCATATCAATCACTTTATATTTTGCACCCACCTCCAAGTCTTTTACGTTCGACAAGGATTTACAGAAAGTGCTACTATTCAATGCAGATAGATCCATCTTTACTGATTCGAGAACGCTTTTGAATTTTGAGTTGATACCGGAACTGTCCTTCTATATATTACTGCATCACGATTCTTTATGGTAGAGGGGAGAGTGTGCTTTGAGAATTGCATCAGTGAGCTAATCTGCATCTGATGATCAATAACTACTACCATCAGGAGATGCTGTCCATTCCTGTATATCGCTCCAGGAATTATATTGCTGCTTGCATTATAACGACTTCACTTGCTCGCAATTGTACTAGGACAAAACACTGCTGAGGAAATGACTCATCTGTAATTTACACATGGTGGGGGTTGTAGTATGACCTTGATCTACTTTTAGTATAGACAACAACCTTTTATTCTTTTTGTTGCTCGCAATTGTACTAGGACAAAACACTGTTGACGAAATGACTCATCTGTAATTTACACATGGTGGGATTGTAGTATGACAGTGGTCTAATTTTAGCAAAGACAACAACCTTTCATTCTTTTTGTTTCCATAAACTGATTCTATTTTTATATTCCTAAGAAATGTAATATGATACACCTGCAGGTCATTAATTACTTTTTGACCTTGAAAACCCTATATTTAGATTTCTAAGAATTGTAGTATGATGGCCTAGCAATTTCTATTTTTAGCTTTAAATTTTGATTTAAATATGTCCTTGATTTGAGTACCTCTTACATGTTTAAACTTGTTAAATACCAACCTTGTCCTACTTTTAGTTTAGAAACACTAAGAACTGTCATACGATACCCCTATAGATCAATAACCTTTGACCTTGACCACTCTATTTTTAGACTTCTAAGAATTGTAATATGATGATGACATTGCAATTTCTATTCACACCTCGCTGTGGTTTATATCACAAAAATATGTCCTTGACTTAAGTACCTATGACAACATGTTTAAACTTGTTAAATACACACCTACTTTTAGTTTAGTAAATTATTTCACCTTGACTCAATTTAATAAGCCCATTTGACTTGGTCTACTTTTTAGCATAAACAACGCATTCTTCTTGTTTCCATGAATTGATTCTATTTTTATACTTCTAAGAAATGTCACACGATAAAAACCATATTACAAATACTTTACAAACATGTTAAAGTTTTTGTTATACTATTAATTTTTTTAATAGTAAATATTAAAAATGGACGTTTTATATCGTGATAATAATATTTCGCAGTAAAAGAAGGTCTTAAAGTTTTTCCACATTTTTTTAGTTTTTAGAAAATTTGAAACATTTATGTACTTTCACAAAACTATTTGTTTTGAAATTCCGAATTTATTTAACTGCTATCCTAAGACTATATTTACATTAAAACATTTCACACACATAAAATTATTGCTTACTACAGTATTTCAATAGGTAATGTTATTCACCTTTTCTTTGTAATTGTTTTATGTGATATTTATAAAATTACATAGCATTTTTAATCCTGAAGTCAAAAATTCTGAATTTTGTATATATACTAAACAAATAACAGCGCAAAATATAGCAGTCCCAATTTTTTTCTCAAAACTAAAAAAATGTGAAAAAAAATTGTATCTTAATAGCAGAATTTTCGTTTACATGTACGCACACGTTGATAATTAGATACATAATAAATCATAACGCGGTAGTCCTTTACCCAAAAATTCCAATTTTTTGCATGTAGACTAAACAATGAACTCATGACCTACTTTTCATGCATAGCTTACGAGAGCGACGTGACCTTGAAGTGGAGTAGCTCCGGCCTCTATATACTTACAATTTCTATTTTTACTTTGACCTTGACCTGCTCCAAAAATTTTAATTCCCCGCCAAAAGCATGCTTCAAACGTCCTTGAGACGTGGAGCGCGTTCTGGCATAATGAGAAAACTCACTTGACCTTGAAATAAATCCCATAAGATTTACACAATTCGTCCCCAAGTAAGAAAAACCAAGGAGGATTGCACCTACTCCAAATATTTGACGATTTATCAAGTTAATGGGTGTAATTACAACAATTACAGAAAATAACCAAATCATTAGCATAAATAGTGTAACCCTAATTACCCATGTTGTTAAGAGATAAGACAACATATTAATAATACGTATATAATCATATGGCGTTTCCGTAATAACTAAGCATAATTATCCTCTTTCACTTAACACACACACACACACACGCATATATATATATATATATATATATATATATATATATATATATATATATATATATATATATATATTTCACGTTACCAAGTATTTCAATTCAAAAAATGTGGTTTTATATTTTCAAAAACAGTTTATTTAATAAGATATTAGATATACATTAAAACTGAAAATTGTATGCAATATTTTTTAAGTAATTTATTACACCCATTAAATTGATAAATCGTCAAATATTTGAAATAGGTGTAATCTTCCTTGGTTTTTCTTACTTGGGGACGAATTGTCCGGGTACGAAATGTCGCCGGTACGAATTGTCCGGGGACGAATTGTCCTCCGATACCAATTGTCCGGAGACAAATTGTCCGGGGATCAATTGTCCGTAACCCGGTTTGATGTAAGAAAGAGATCTAGAAGATGTGGAGTATGGTTAGGGTTATCAGGGATTCTTGTGGGTTCAGAAATCATTTGTGTGAGATCATATGAAATAGGAAATGTTTTTGCACTATGACCAGCAGGATTTGTAGTAGATGAACATTGAAATCGCCTACAATTGAGATATCGCAAGATGGAAACTGAGACAGGAGATAGTCAACTTTCATACTAAGGTAATCGAAGAAGTCTTGAAAGTTACTGTCATTAGGAGACCTATACATGCAACAGTGGAATTTCACAAAATTAGAATGTTTAAACCAGATCACGTCAAAATTTTTATTTTCTAAGGAAGAAACCCTCTTGCAAGCAATTCTGTCCTTGATGTAGGTACATACGCCTCCTTTATATCGAAACTTGGAGGAGACTTGTGTTTCAGATAGAAACAAAATATCAGGTTGTAATTGTTCAAGATGTTGGTGAATAGCATTAAGATTAGACCTGATACCGCGGATGTTGCAGTAGTGAATCAGAAAGTTGATACTTTTGATGACCCAGGTCGCTTGGGCCCTGCCCTCCCGGACATCCGAATGGGGCAGGATTTTACGTCCGGCATTTATTACCCTAGAAACCACAGCCATCTTATTGTTTAAATTGGGACTTTTAATCCGACAGGAAGACAGTGAGGGAGAGAAGGAAGGATAAGGATGAGAATAGATTAAGGATGAAGGAAAAGGTAACCGGCAGCCTTTACCGAGCTCAGAAAATCGGAGACCCAATATTAAGGAGCCATGGTAAGGGTGGTGGTACCTCCCCGGCTGGAATGGATTATACATGCCTACCACCTTTAAATTGTGGGAAGCAATTAAAAATTCTTGTGAATCTCTTCTACATGAACCAAATTAATTTAGAAGTCTGGTTTTCTCCATGCGTAGAAGATTAAGGGCTAATTTCCTTAATCTTCTACGCTAATGGTGGCCCAACATTAAATTTTTGTTTAAAAATGTTGTATTTTTCAATTTAATTTGCAGAAACTCAGTAATTATTGAATAAAATTCTTTGACTTTTCACTTTTAATGTATCTTTAACTTATATTTCATAATTCAGTGTTCGTGTTGTTGAACAATAGAAAATGGAATTTTCTCCTGATCTGCCATTTGATTTTATTAATGAAGAACTATAGGTTGCTTAAGCTTAAGTTTGTTTTACAATAATAAAATTTCATAATGTGACCATAAAACGAATTTTAGATTGTACTACATTATCTGACCAAGACGGTGTATGTAGATTGGAAGGTAAACAAAATTTTTTTTAATTAATAAACTTTCGGGTTGTAGTAATTAAAAATATTACCCTTTTTTTATTATTCTCTGAGTTTGTAATTACAATCATGAAACAAAACGTGTCCACGTCTGGAATATGATTTGATTCAAACCAGAATATCAGAATATTGAACATTTGTTTGCAAAATGATACGTGTTGTATTGAAATGCGTTGAGAATATATATTTGTATGTAAAATCGTGGAATTATATTTGACATAATAGTGTTATTCATAAAATTAATGCATCATACCTTCTGTATGTGTAGTGAAATTATGATAAAGTGTGTTAAATTTAAATTGCTGAAAGCATCCGCTACTGTGTTCAATACATTTTTGTACCCTTCTAGTAGGATTTCGGATTGAGCTTCTGATTATGGCTGGATCATTTTTTAATATTTTCTTCCAAATACGTTTTACATTAAAATTTTGACCCACAAGTAAATTCTGTAATACATTTGTAAAGTAACTTGTTTTTTATAGGATCGTTCATTACATAATTAGGTACGTGTATAAGACGTTCAAAGGTAATAAAAAAACTTTTTTTATTAAGTGGTAGTTACGTATTACGCACTCATAGGTCACTCCTCCTATACTCTACAGGACTAGAAAACTCTAGGACACAACTGGGGTGGTAAAGCCTTATTACGCACTCGTTTATATTACGACACTCGCTGACTTTGCTCGTTGGTGATCGTAATAATGCACTCGTGCGTAATATACTACTTACTATCCTTACCATGTAATGTACTATTTGAAAATTAAAACATACAGTTTAGACAATTAAATTTTTTGTTTATAAGAATTCTAGTTTTGATCATAACTATAAACTTGTAACGTTATGCTAAGAACGATCTTATTACTCTATTTTGAAAAATAACGGAACCAATGGAAAATTATGCAGTATTATACTTTCAGGTTACACTGAAAGCCAAAAAGTGACCACGCTTAATAAAATCAAAATAAAGATTTGTTGTTATTTGGGTTTGTCTCTATTTTATTATACTATTTTGATCAGGAGTGGTACGTAGCTTATAGTCTATTTTCTTACAAGTGTGAATTTAAAACGCGCTTCTTAACTTTTGTCAAATTTTGTTAATATGAGTGTTATAAATAAATAATGCCTGTAACTGGTGCTGATTCAGCACGAATCGTTGCTCTTATACAAGATGGAAGAAATCAAGTGTGCGTATCAAGTACGCTAGGTATACCAAGAACTACAGTATGGCGAGCAAATAATCGCTGCCTAGAGACTAGTGGATATTTGGGCCGGCCTCTTTCTGGCCGAATAAGAGCTACTTCGCCCAGAGATGACCGTTTTGTTACATTGCAAGTGTTACGAAACCGCCATTTAACTGATGTTGCTGCAAGCATCATGAAGTAGTGGCCATTAACACAATGAGCTGGCCAGCTTGCAGTCCAGATATGAATATGATTGAACATCTCTGGGATGAACTTCAGCGTAGGCTTAGAGGTCAAATGGTTCAACCTGAGACGCTTTTAGAGTTATTAAATAACGTTAGGGGAGGAAATACTCCATATTAAAACCTCATGTTAAGGTATACCACGTTTTCTTTATTTACAAAACTGTTCTGAAAGTTTTTTCTACGTATTTTCTACTTAACGTAATTTATAACCCAATAAATCCTGTGGAATTAAAAAATATACAAAACTAGCTGAAATCGTTTGTTTTATTTTGAAATATTGGGGGTGGCCACTTTTTTTTATCTCTGTGTATATTCAATGGTTTATAATCTAACTATTTAAGCCCGATTGCTTCACCACATTTTAAACTGCGTCTTAGCTAAACTAGAACCGAAACTAAACTCAGTCCCGGCCGAAGTTTGCGTTGCACCACAAATTCTAAACAGCATCTTGGCTACGATTCGTTTAAACTGATACCTATTTCGCAACGTGGTATCTTTAATAATGTGCTACAATTTCATTGGCTGGATTCAACATTTCCTTTACCGCTTAGTGTTATTTTCATGGTTAGGTCTAATCTGTGAGGTTAGGTTAAATTCACATGTCCATAGGTGGTTCATAGTTCGGTACTCGTTTTTAATTAAAAAATGTAAATTACCAAACGAATCAATGGCACCGCCGAAGAAAAGGAAGTTTAGCTTCGCTAATTGAAATACATAAGAATGTACTGGAGATTAAGAAAACTAACGCTACCAGTAATATAAAAAAATAAGGAGCTTGGACGACTATATTCGAGCGATTTGATACAACAAACCTCATATACTGAGATTCTGCTTCATTGAGAAAGCACTGGAGCAATGTGAAGTAGGAGTCTCGCAAGAATTTTGCTGCGTAAAAGGCAGCAAAATACAAAACAAGCGGGGACCTAGTGAAAGCGTGTCCACTTCAAACGATGAATTAGTCACGGCAATCATCATTGAGAAAACCGTGCAAGGACTGTGCAATCCAGTTGACGAAGACCAAATTGGAGAATATTTGGGTAACAGATTTGAATATTTTTTGCTATTGTTGACATTTACTTAATTTTTTCCAACATTAACAAGCTCAAATTATATCTGTAAACATAATTTGTATTTCTCATTACAAATTCTGCTTACCTTATTAGAAGATGTTATCATAGTGGAAGCAGAACCACAGCCACATGTTGAAACTGAAACTCCACTTACGATAGTAAGCAAGGAGGAATGCCCCAGAAAGCGATTAAGGGTGGGACTAAATTCAATTTACCAGGCAAAAATGAAGGTCCTAAATTTGCAAAAATAATCAATTCAGCAGGATATTGTAACCATACCCCCTCAAGCTAGTAGCTCTTGTGCCTTTTGCTCAGTTGAAGATTAAGATAGGCGGGGTTCATAGATATTATCAGATGTTGCTTTAACAAAATATATGTACATAGATATGTTCGCTTTACAAATTGATGTCGCTTCAACCTGAAACTAAATTGTTAAATAAAAGGGCGCCAACTCGTTTTATCGAAAAACAAGTAAACCACGAATATAATAAAGTTAAAAAATTTGACAATAACAAGCTTTACTTACTACCTTAATTTTGATTATAAATGAGAATATCATAAAGCTAATTTTTAGTAATGATTTTACTACCTAAATTTTGATTATAAAGAAGACCATCTTAAAACTAGTGTTAGTAACGATTATTTAACTTAATTAAATCTAATTAGTGGAATTATTAATAGAAATAAAATACCTTATTTTGATTATACTGTACTTCTCTATGTTTCGAAATGGCGGCTTGCTGAATCAGCGCTTGGAAAATTTCGTTGCGTAAATTTTACATGGGAGTTGAAATAAAACTGGATTCGGATACATTGAAATTCCCCAAATGTACAAATTTTTTGCTGGTTTAATGAATATTAAAATTCCACTCCATAGTAACAAAGGTCATTGCTTCAATATTGGTTGAACGTAGATATACCGTAAAGTAACTAACGGTAAAATGCAATTGGTTAAGTAATTATGCGGATAAATAAGATAAAGAAGAAGTAAATAAAAATGCCTGAAAAAGCAATAATCTCAAACTGTTGTATAATAGCTTTTCAAATAAACTTACCGTACAAATTATACAGAACTCGATAAAAAATTAATAAGGCAACTAATGGCTGACTGTGACCACTCCTTAACTCAACCAAAAACGATGCTAAGGTGGTCTATTGCGCAAGTAAATGTGAATCAAATGTGCAAACAATATGCCTACGAGTTTATTTTTACAATAATTAAATTCATGTTTTATGCAACTATGATATGCAACACACGCTACACGCAATGCATGTTAAGTTGCCTAGATATACGTAAATTTTATTAACAAACCTCAAGAGTTTGTTACAACATTGGCCATAAAAAGGAGCTACACAAATTAGACGTGAAGAGGCGAAAATTAGACTTTGACCACGCAAAAGCAATGTATGAAATTGAACTGGTGGCAAAAAAGGCATAATTTAATATACGCAATAAATAATACCCCAATAACCCTGTATATTAGATTATTATACCAATAAAATAAATCAGATGAAGTAATTATTGTATATTAAAATAAGGTTAAACTTAAAATAATATGTAGTAGGAACTGTATTTACAAATAATTTTACATTATGTTTACAGTCGGTACTATAATTAAAAAATGTTAAAAGTAGTGTATTATAAAGATAGCGATAGAGATTATATGAATTATTATATTACATGCAAAAAAAAACTTAAATATAATTGATGGTTGATGCTAATTCCATAATAACTAATGCCTATTAAAATATATCTGTCTCAGTCCTCTTCTGGAATCAAATGTACCCTGATGTTCATTACCATGAGGAATGTTTGGAATATCACAATTTACAATGAGTTGTTGCATGACTTGGCGTACAATATCGTTTCCAACTTCAACCTGCAACCTTAGGCCATAATTGGAAATCGTTTTTTCCAAACATCAAACAGATGCTCAACTCGTGCTCGAATATGACATCTGTTTAATCTGTTTCTGTCGGATTCTGGGGACTTAGAAGTGGCGTGAGTAAGTAGCGCCGATTCATATACCCACTATCACCTTAAATCATAAGTATGTATACAAAAAACAAACGTGAACATGAAATGTTTTAATGAATAGAAGTTTTTTAAATGTTTACAGATTTTATACAATAAATAAATGATTTACCTAAGAGGATTGAATTGCCAGTCGCCATTCACTATTCGGTATTTCAACCTACCATTATTAAATATGGTCGAATGATGAGTGGAGCCTGGCCAACGGGCAACTGTATCCTGAAAGAGTAGATCAGCACTAGCAACTGCCTGAATATTGATCGAAAAATGACTTTTTCGGTTGCGGAATATTTCGGCATCATATCCTCCGAGAACATAAATTTATAATTACTTTTGATGTACTGACACACAAACCACTAAATGACAATAGGACACTGAATAAATATTTCTTACATTGTACACATTTCTTCCATGATCAAAACATGCTATATTATGGTTTAAATGGAACGCAACACTGTATTATGTACAGCAACGCTATCGTGTTAGTAACTGTCAGGTATTTTATTCCAGATATCATACGTTGTTGCAAATTCGCACCAATATGCATTTAAGGGTTGAGTTAATACCTTGTGAGTTGATTTTAATATGTGAACCATCCATTGCGCCAATTACTTTTGGGAAACCAGCAATTTCATAAAAATCATTTGCCGTTTAGCCATTTCATTGGCATTTCTAGGCATATAAATAAATCGGCCTGCAAGGTTACCAATGACTGCTCATTTTAGCTGCAACTCTTGATACAGTGGACTTCGCATTGAATCAAATCTCCGATACTTATCAAAGAGGTTGGTTCATTGGAGAATTCGAGTTATTCCTAGAGAATAATTAAGAATTATTATTGGAAGAAACTTAATAAAATTCTTACCTTTTAGTTACATATTCAAGGTGTTCTATTTGTTGCAGTAAATACAAAACGCTTTGTTTTGTTAACCTAAGTCTAGCAAAAAAAAAAACTGCACCCGAATAGTGGTTAAAGTCGCACGTACACCTTTTTTGTAATTCGAACGGCTAACACGATATTTAAGCAGAACTTGAGATGTAGTCAGTTTCAGGGCAGTCTGAACCTCGGTTACGAACATAAGCCCCTATCCAGCGTAAGCGCTTTGTGATTTTTATTGCAATCGCTTAACTTCACAAAAAAGAACTTAGAGTTTTCGCTCATCGTTCCGGCATCGTGATCTTCGCCGCTTCGGAGTTGGACCTGTCACCGCTTGCATACAGATAATACGAAGAAGCGGTCATCAGTAGAGGAGCCACAGCCTAGCCGCAAGCAGGAGCCGCCGGAATATAGCAACAGCAGTGAAGAATTCCAGAAGCATCCAGGACACCGCCAACACAGGACCGACGTCGTAGGTTACCGTTTAATAAAAAATAATTTTTAATTAATTTTAATTTATTATTTGTTTTATTTTAACACTTGTTTTCCTCCTTTTCTATTTGGGTCTGCATTCCTCGGGGTGTGAGACTGCACCTCGGCGGAGACCCGGCTTTTCTCTAAACAATTTTTAATTTTATTTATCCTATTTCACTTTTAAACCTACTAATAACCACGATGGTTAAACACGGTCACCACCATGCTACCCTAACGGTTGTGTCCCCAACCCCCGACGCCGTCCGTCCACCCACACCGCCACACACCTCACACACCACACAATTCTACGCACACACTCGTTTCACCTCCACCTTCCTCACGTACACGCTGCCATTCAAATGCCTCATCCCTTTCCACTTCATCCACTCACTCCAACATTTCCACACGTTCCACTGCCTCCACAAAACCACACAAACCCGCACACACACACACACACACACACACACACACACACACACACAATCCACGCACGCACGCACGCACGCACGCACGAACGCACGCGCGCACGCACGCGCACACACACACACACACACACACACACACACACACACACACACACACTAACACACACACACACACTAACACACACAAACCCGCTCTCTTACCTGCACCTGCTCAACCACCTTGTACCCGCTGTGAGTCCTACACCTGTCAACCCCAATCCTAATCCTTTACCCACCCGCTTAAAATCCTCGAGATATTGCGTCCGCAATATCCCAAAATCCATTACAAGTCGGAGATCCCTTTTTAATTCCCTCAAACCCCTTAACCTTCCCTGGTTGAATTTGACATTCAACTACAACCATACCTGTCTCTTAGAGACCTCCTCTCCTCCTAGACCACCCTCCTTTTCCTGTGTGATTCGTCACGTAGATAAGGATATCTTAGTCGAAGAGATCCTGGGTGCGATCGATCTTCCGCATATGAGGAAGGCCGTTCTCATCACCTCTAAGGTGACGAACACCCCTACATCCCTCATCGTGTCATTACCTCTTCACAAGCCACCATTGAATACCTCCTCTCACGCGGTGTTGTCATGTTCGGGCGACACTACAGTTGCGAAACTCTTCCCTTGTCCCGCAACCCCTCCCGAAGTACTGCTCCACCAGCACGTAGGTGACACATACTTCTGAGGAGTGTCCTTCCCGTACCATCCGCTGTCCTAACTGTGGCGAAAGTCAAAGATCCTCGTCATGCAAATCCGCCACCAACCCAAAGTGTAACAACTGCGGGGAAGCGCATCCCACCTATTCCTTCCAGTGCCGGAAGCGACGGGAACCTCCCAGTTTCCCGTCCATGATGGCATTCCTCGATCCTATCCTGTCTTCCGAGTCCAACTCGGAAGACACAGCCCACCTTAAACCTCCTGATACCCAATCCTTATCCATTAAGGACTTCTTGCAAGTCCTTACCCACGCTCTTATCCGTATGTTTCCTGACCGGCGAGATAGGGTTGTTTGGACCGTAGACTCGCTATCCCAAACCTTCTTCCAACGGAGGATCAACATCTGCGTATCTGGTACGCGTATGAAGGTCGCCGTAATCCGCCAACCCACTCTTTAACTCCTTTCCAATGACTATCATAGCAGGGACCATTAATGCCAGGGGCGTTCGTCGGAAACGCCCCTTACTTAAACACTTTCTACTACACACACACAATATAAACATCCTTTCCATCACGGAAACAAAGCTCACACCCCGATGCTCACTCAATTCCAACGCGTATTACACATTCCTTAACAATAGCCACCATGGAACCGCCCTCTTAATTAAAAACTGCTTCCCATCCACTCCTTTTCAACTTCCTGCGCACCTACAGCATCTCGAATGCGTTGCTGTGACGGTGCACTGTCCCACTCCTATAATATTTATATCATATTATAACCCGCGAGGCCACAATTCTCTATCCGATGCTCTTCTACTCTATGCCTCTAGCCTCCCCAACGCAGTAATCCTAGGTGACTTGAATGCTCGCCACACCCAATTTGGTGACACCGCAACGAATGGCAACGGTTACATACTATCATCTGCTCTGTTGCAGTTACCACTCCTGCGAATCGCCAACACACAGCCAACCTACTTAGAGCACTTATGTGCCTCAATAATAGACCACATCATAGTCTCCGAACCCATAGCTCACTATTTCGATCGTGAGTGCTTTTTAGGCACCACGATCACATCAGATCATATTCCCCACTAGTCAAAACTTCATTTTGTCCAGCCTTCCTTCGCCCCCTCAATGCACAGTCTCCGAACACATCTCCAACAACCTTCCCACACCTAATCTTCAAACGACCCAAGATCTCGAGAGACCCATTAGAGACCTAACTACCGTTATTGCAGAAGTGGTCGATAACTCTGTCCCATTAAAAAACATCGACATTTCTCGAAAACCGCTTCCACGGCACATTGTAAACTGCATCAAAGAGAAAAGACGAATCTATCAATCCAGGGACCCGGCTCTCAAGACCGAATACAATCGCCTTAACGCCTTAATCAGGCGAGAAGCCAATAAACACTCTGAAGACTCCTGGACCAAAGCCACCTCCCGGCTTGATTACAGAAATGGTAAATTCTGCCGGCAACAGTTTGATAGACTGACCAGAAGAAAAGTAAACCACAAATCTCACCTAATCGACCTTCAGGGCAACCTAATCTCCTCCGACCAAGGAAATGCCGATTTCTTTGGTCGCCACCTCCAAACGATTTTCCGATCCCCAGATGATTCCCAATTTGATAACCAATTCAAGGCACTCCTTGAGAGCCGCCTTGAAGATTTCCGTACCCTTAACCTTCCCGAAACCCTACTCGATAACGAGAGTCCTTTTTACGCCCCTATCACGCCCAACCAGGTCAGCTCATATTTCAAAAAAGGTAAAAATTCTGCCCCAGGTCATGACGGCCTAAACCCTAAAATTTTTCGCCACCTACCCGACCCAGCCCTCCGTTTACTTTCCACTATTTACAATAAATGCCTTACCCTATCGTAATTCCCGATGGACTGGAAATCGGCCTCCACCGTCATGACACCTAAACCCCACGCTACATTCCCGAAGTTACCCAACCCGGAGTAATCGTTGCGCAGTTCGCGGATGACACCGCCTTCTGGGCGGTTAATCGGAACAGCGAAACGACCTCCCGCCTCATATCCAAAACCCTACGGAACTTCTCATAACTGGGCGAACCAGTGGAGAGTCTCCGTCAATCCCACCAAAACCCAAACAATCCTTTTTCGACATCCTCATTGCGCAGAGGATAAGTTCCCCGATCTTGCCTCCAGAAACGTCTCCCTCACCCTTAACCAAGAAAGGCTCACACTCCAAGATGAAATTACCTACCTAGGAATCCTCTCCACTAGAACCCTCAATTGGCTCCCCGATGTAAAAAAAACACTAAACAGGATTAGAAACCGCGCAAACCTACTGGGCGCCCTTCGGGGTACAATCAGAGGTTGTCACCCCAAAACACTTCTACACACATATAAAACATACATCCGCCCTGTTATGGATTTCCGAGCTCCTATATACACAAACATTAACCCCAATCATCTTTCCTCAATCGCCTCCTGTGAACGCCAAATTTTTACCCTTCAGGTACCCTAATGACCTCACTCTACACTACCCCAATATACCCCCAATCACAAACCGTATCCAAAAACTCCAGGAAAACTTCGCCTATAAAAGAATTTTCGTCAACACTATCCCAACCAAAGAAATACTTACCACTCCCTACAACTACCGCTTTCCCAAATTCCCTCGAAAAAACCCAAATTAAAATTCAAACATCCTCCCGCAACTCCTCGACGACCTCTCCGAGGAGGTAGAAGAATCCCTCAATAATACCCCATATGCCTTTCGCATCCCCCCGTCTATTCGATGACGACCCAGCATGACACCGGCCAACGATCTAATTAATCACACTGCACACCACACCACACTAACACACACGCACACTTAAACCCAACCAGACACTATTCAAATTCAAATAAATGTAAACACTTTTTTTTCTTTTTTATTACCAAATATTACCACACCTCATGATTGTATACAACACAATAACACAAAACAGCGCAACACCAACAACAAGGGAATGACCAGGGCTGAAGAGGAGAAGGCTCCTGAATAATCTACAGTAAAAATAAGTAATTGCTAACCATAAGCATGAGCATACTAACAAAAAAAAAAGAAAACGTAGTCAGTTCTTATCTGGGGTGGTGCAACGAAATAAGTTGCATCTGTATCTTAGGCTACACTTTAAGTTTCAACTAGAACTGGGATGGACAAACCAGGCGTTAGTGCTGCAACCCAGCAGCACTACACTAACAGTTCCACTAATAAACTATGACTATGAGGTTTTTTGTGATAACTTCTATTGAACAACTTAGTCAATAAACATGAAATTATTTAGATTTGGACAATAATCTAAAACTACGAGTATAAGTACATATTTGTAATTATAGCAACAGTCTTATTTATTTTAATTTGTTTCTAAAATCGTTAAATTTAAAGAACAAGTCGTTTGTTCTCAAATCTATAATACAAATACCAATCTCTTACTATTTTCATTTCACACATAACCAATATAAAGAACAACTTACAATATTTGCGTGAATAAACATGATATACATGGTATTTAAACACTTATACTACAGGAATGATATTTACGTTTGAAATAAATAATGTTACGCAGTTATCCAAATATACTTAAAAATAGGACAGAAAATAGAAATAGTTCTTACATGAAGATACACATGACAAAGTAAGGAATAAGAAACGAAAATAAAATGGAAAATCAGTTTTAAATAAAAATAATAAATTAATAAATATGCCGGATTCGACTAGTTAAATTAATACAATCACAATTATATTTTAGTAGCAGAAACAAGAATCCTTTGTGTTTCCTATGATCCAGCTCAAATAACGGTTTACTCTCGTATACACTCCTGGATAATGTGCTTGAGCACAACCTTCTCCCCACGAGACAATACCTAAAACAGTTTAATTAGCTAATTGCAAATCAAATTTATTATGTATGATTAAAAAATAATACTACTGACACTCTTAATAAATTGAAGTTGTTTTACTTTAAGCAGAACTAGGGCACATACATTTTTGAAAGAGGTGAAACTTAGTTTCCAGAAGGGTGTATATCAGCTACAAGTTTATCCACTTGACTTATAAGTAACGTCCACACTCGACAAATCAGATGATAAATTAATGCCACTTTATACACTGTGACCCCATAGGGAATTTACATGGAAAACATTTACTCAAAATTAACGGCTTGTAGTTCCATGTCGCATTCTGAACCGTAAGAAGGGATAAACTAACCATACGAAGCAAAATAAAAAACATTTGAACAGATAGTATATAACCGGTTTCGAAAAAATTGGGAAAATTGAGAAAAGAAAGCCCGGACTGAAAACAGAACTTTTTAATGTTCTGGATTAATCCATTTTCTAAATTAAGTAATTCTATTTCTTCAAAAATAAACAAATCATCGGCGGCCATTTTCAT
This sequence comes from Vesta saturnalis, assembly GCA_036346205.1. NCBI lineage: Eukaryota > Metazoa > Arthropoda > Insecta > Coleoptera > Lampyridae > Vesta > Vesta saturnalis. Next base: position 690,234 of record JARFJB010000370.1, on the reverse strand, counting down.
CACGTTTCCGTGATTTGATCACAAATCTAACACGTCAGCCTCTCTTTGGGCTTAACTATTACCTTTGAGTTAATTTTTCTCTATTTAGTTTAATATCAATTTTCTTTATATTCTCCCCTTTTGTGAATAATCAAAGAAAAAGTGAAAAACTGATTACTACCATAACTAATGAATCATTCATACACACCAATTTTTTCTTGAATGTGCATATAAAAAGATTAAATAAAATTTGGGAAATCTATTATTGATAAACGCACTATTTTAAAGCAAAAATTTAATTCTTAGTTAACTAAGAGAGAAAATATTCTGACATAGTGGAAGTAATTAAAGCCTTATCTTGATTTTTACTAATTATTTGATACTGATTATTGAAATTAAACGGAAGTTAGTAATTAACATTCTAGTCAGACTAAGTAAACAAAATGCAATGAATAGTAAAAATTAAATGCTGACACTACGTTAGAATATTTTCTCTTTTAGTTATCTAAGAATAAAATTTTGAAGTTTCACTTGAAAAGGCGTCATATGCATGTCAAAATAACTTTGTGCCTAAATTAAAAATTAAATTGGTTTCAATCCTCTCAACTTTTATTCATGGTATAAGATGCTGGTCTCCTGAGTTATTGTAATTGAAGGGATAAAATCACAAGTAAACTTTTCGCCCGTGTATTCTGTGGGTGATGAAGTGCATCAACGTGGCAAAACTTTTTGTTATTAATTATTAATTTATACTGAGATCTCTATGATATTATCATCATGCGATGTTCTTGCTACATTAAGAAATACCAAGCCTTAAATTGTATAAACGTTGCTAGCAGCACAAAAAAAGGTTTCCAGATCAAAGAATGTCAACACATTTAAGCTGAGTTATAAATCAAGTCGTAGTGCCAGAAAGTAAAACTATTTCTTAATGTTAGGTCAAAATTAACATTTGTTTTTTTACTTACCAACTATGACGTGGTTAGTTCCATTAACTACATGCATAGGACCACCACTATCTCCCTAAAATGATCTACAATGAAATCTTCCGATTTTAATAAAGTTGCGAATATACCTGACAAGAATCCTTTGTGCCGTGCGGATATCCTGCACAAATCATGTTTTCTGTAACCCTTCTTCCATATCCAGTCTTTTGACAGTCATCATGCGAAAGAATAGGAACTCGTACCTCTCGTAGCTTATTGGAAACGCTACCATGAGATGCTGTTGCTCCCCATCCAGTTACTATACCTGTAAAACAATTAAATGTACTATTTTTGGAACAAGACTAAATAATTTGTTACGAATTAGTAACGTTCGTGATAATCATGGTATTTTGATACATTTAATCTGAATATTGTGGTAACTCTATTTATTTAAGTAATTGAATATAACAGTACAAATAGTATTTGCTGCTAATAGATCCTTGTGTAGAGAACCATTACTTAAACAAATTGTGAAGTTTGATACGCGTAGTGAAATTCGGAAATATTTAAAAAATAATAATGGAAGGAAGAAAATATTGGCCTAGTTTTAAAGTGTGCAGTGTGGTACTAACTACTATTTTACATTAAAAACAACTTCATTGTTTATACCGGATTTTAAAGCAAGGTCCTATAGACGCCGGTAATGATAACATTATACATAACGTATGTTTACTGGTTGTCCAAATTTTGAGCAAGATTCAGGTAAAGTATAGTAAAAGTAGCACACGTGTCATTTCTCGGATTTGAACTAATAACTTATGTGATTTTCATACTATTATTTAACCAAGTAGCGAAATATACTACTTTAGCACCATTGAAAAGATCATTTGTCGAGGTTTTCAAAAATGTATAATACGATAGACTACGGTAGAGTGCTTGACAAACAAAATTCCATAATTCATTTTGCAATTGAACAGATACCCCGAATATTCGCAGAAACCAAAAAATTGGTGTGAATAACAATAAAACGGAAGTACATATGTGTATTTTAGTTAACTAAAGTTACTAACATTACTGCCTCTTCCTCAAACGAATATTTTAGTTCACTCTACTTCGAAATCTGAAATAAAATTAAGATATTTTATTTAGTATCAATTATTAATTTTTATCATCTAGCGCACACATTTACATTAGACCTTTTTGATAAAACGTGTTAGGCAACTAAAAAAGAAAACCCAATGTACTATTAATCATAAAATCGTGAAGTCTTGCAATACGAAGTATTGCCGTTAGGCCTTCGATATTTTGTATAATCTGATTAAGATACATGAACTACTAAATTAAAAATTGAAGCATAGCAAAAAAAAATTGTATCATACCTGTATGTCCTGAATAACTCTTTCCTTGAGTGGGAAGACATACTGGTTTAAGAATTCCATCAAAGTTAAGTGGATACTCAACTTGTAGCAAAGCAATATCATTATTATACGATGCACCAACTCCATACGCTCCATGATTAATGATTTTAATAATTTTTCTGAAAAATGTGCTAGTTTCTTGCGATGTGGATCTATCATGGTCTAAAAATACTGCTAACAACCTCTCCTTAGAGACACTGTAAGGAGCATTTATTAGTGAATGTACAATTCAGTCTAGCGTCACACTTTTACCCATTAACACAATGCCCAGCTGTCAATAAGTATTTACTGTTAATTACAGAAGCTCCACAATAGAAACGATTATTGTTCATAAGCACGACCATCCAAGGATATTCATTTACTTGAGTTTCAACACCACCAACAATTCTGTTGTGCTTGTAAGTTAAACCACAAGCTATATTAATATAAAACTGAGAAACAAATTTTTTTATTATGCATTACTTACCACATTTTGGACATTTAAGGACTCCTCCTGTTGGAAAACCCCCACTTCCGCCAATTACATCGTTTGGTTTTTCATTAGGTTTAATTCCAAGAACGTTTAAAAACCAATCTACAACTCCTACACCCGATGGATCAATAATAACAGCTTCTGGTGGTGAAACTCCTGGAGGATATGTGGTGGTAGCATTATTCCCGAGTGGTTTCCTCTGGGTTACAACTTCTTCATCAGGTACCGCTTCACCATAAATTGGAAGCTTTGATGGTCCTAAGGGAAATGCTGTAGTTTTATGAGTGCGTCGTGGACGTTTAGTAGTAGTTGTTTTGCTGGGCGATTGCGTCCAACCAGGTGGTAGTCCTGGTTGAAATTCAACTTGTTGTGTTGTAGGTTTAACGTAACTGTTCTTATTCCCATTGGCACTATTACCATTATAGTCAACAACTACCTTAGGTTCAAATTTCACTTCTTCCTAATACAAAACGGCACATGAATAAATAAAAAAATAATTGTCTATATGCATACCTCTGCAAATATCAAATACAAATTTCCTAACACTAACAAAAATATACACAGGTGTCTTTTCATTTTAAAGTAAATGGATGATGGTACCGCAACAATTTCAAGAACTGATCTGATCACGGCAAGAGGACCACTGATGTTAATACGATACTTATAAGTAGGTAAATAGGTAATCAAGAACGGGAATAAGACTTATTGACTTGCTTTGATCGTTTTAAGCAAACCACGTGAGAGTTCATCGAAATTAATGTCACCTTAATTTACAAACTTAATTAGATTGCTAAAATTAGCAAACTGTTTATTCGTGAATACGTTTACTCAGAACTGCTTTCTCTTCAACATAAAGATAAGAAGAATTGAATGTAACGGTTTACGCTTTTACATTGATAAGATAAAAAAGAAATATTCACTTACGGGTTTAATTAATACTATACTTGCATTTATAATACTTACAAAAACGCATAAACCGTATTTTAAATTTAATTATTGAAGTATTGGCTTCCGTGCATTAAAAATTAGGTCAGCTGCATCATTACATATTCTGCAAACTGTATTTTATGTTTTCTTCTTAATTTATTGGCTTGTTTATTTAAAAAAAAGCAGAAGTTTTATGGGTTCGGCCCATTTAAAAAAAGAATTTATATTTTATTCACGGAAATAAATCCTTTGAAAATCATATAAGACTTGGTTATTTATATGTTAATGATTCTGATCGAAATTATCACCAAGTATACCACAGTCATTTTCCAAAATTAAAATAATTAAAATCTAACCTTCAATTCATCAACGACAGAAGAAAGTAACGACATTGTTACGCATGCAGCATGAGTAAGAATTGTTTTGTGTGTAAAACAAGAACAAAGGTTTAATTTGACTGCCATTGAAAAAAGTAAAATGTTGAAAAGTCGTTACATCTTTTTCCATACGTTTACTTATTAAATGGTTTAGATCGTTTATTCTTATATTTTATTTTTAAAACCAAGGATTCCATAAATAAACGGTTTCTCTTTTATAACTAGTCAGGTTTCGTTGATATATTTTCAATTTGTTCAGAAAATACAATTTGAGCAATTTATAATTTAAATGTACAAATAGGAAATACAGCAAATGTAGTTTTAATGAATTTCTAGAAATATTTAAATATTATCTTTATATTGTAACAAGAGCACAATTTATTCTTAATTAATTTCATCTATCCGACTAAAACTCACTAATAATTAATCCACTAGTCTAAATTCAAATAATGATATTAACTACAATGGAGAATCGCATTAAATATTATAATTTTGTAAGTTTTTGAGTGCTTAAATTTAAATTGTGCTATATTGTAGCCCCTGAAGAAGTTGAGTATCTGAAGAGTAACCATCGATCCCTGAAATTGACTAAGGTAATTTAAATATATTTTAAATACGCACCGAAATCCAAAATAATTATTCATAACTAATTTGCTGTGTACCTCAAACCAGAACAGTTGCATGCGGTGTAGCGATAATGATTCACAAAAACTGGTGATCGAAAATAGTAAACTACCCAGAGCGAATCAGTTATAATAAAAAATAGATAGAGGATACTTAACAATCATTGGTATATACGCCTCTGAAGAGGGAAAGCACGAAGAAACAATAGCGCTCTACGACTCATCACAAAAAATATTAGATAGAACAGGAAAAACAGATTTATATGCCTAACGGGCGATTTTAATGCAAGAGTAGGTAACAACCCATTATCAGGGGCAGTAGGGACTTTTGGGAAATCTGTTTTAAACAGAAACGGACAAGAACTCAGACAGTTCACATCATTTAACAAACTGAAGGTAACGAACACCTATTTCAGGAAAAAGACATTCACAAATACACCTGGGCTGCACGAGGATAACGATCTATCATTGACTATGTAATCGTATATGAAAAAATGAAGAGTTTGGTAGAA
>JARFJB010000370.1:675000-680000 GCA_036346205.1 Vesta saturnalis | reverse complement strand
TTTTCTGAACAACCGATAGAAATTTCAGTTTTGCTTGATTAATGAGGACGATGTTGTGTCACAAACATTAAATGCACGAAGGAAGAGTACGTTCTGAGCTGCTTCTTTGTTTTAAACACTTTGCATAACATAGTCTTTCAGGTTGGCTTTCCCAGGCTTGCAAAAATAAATGTTGCCTAGATGTGGGGTCAATGCTATTAGCAGAACAAAAAGATCCACGTCTTCTCCGATGACGAAAACTGCAGCAAATGTGGAGTCCAAGAAAATCGCAGTATTCACAATCAAAAGATCTTCTTTAGCTTACTTAAGTGTAATGGTGGTTTCTTCAAATTTTTTTGTCAACATCGAAATCAGACGAACTGAGTTGCTTTCATTAGCTAAAAATCTTTCTTGTTAAAATTATCTTTGTACCTTTTTGGTCAACTTCCGGATCCATGAAAAACAACGACTGGAAGTGATGATTTCTTAAAAACTAGACATACTTTTCGCAAAATGACTTAAGAGAATCATTACGATACCACAATACTTTGTGTAACAGATAACCTGCATCCACAATATTGATTTTATGCCTGAATTCGATTATTTCTCTAGATTGTGTAAAAGCACAGTACAACGATGACTTCGTGCCTTTGAGCATTCTTCTTCTGAGAAAAGCGAAAGAGGAAGTGGATAAAGCTCAAATTTTAGGTAATCTTTCAACTCTTCGTCAGTTTTCTTCGTAATGCACATTATCTGAGATAATATTTGTGGGATTATGGGAATGGCTTCTCCGCCGATTTTTACGCTGCTAGTTACTGCTACCAATGGAATAATTTTTTCCTTGCGTTTAAATTTACTGTGGTCGAAATTGTTACACCTTTTAATCATCTTTAGCATCCCCTCGGTATCTTCTTCTCTTGATAAATGGCAGTTGATGTTTTCATCTCCAACTAGCCTAGTACTGACGGAAACAAGCAAATTGGGTTCGGGAAAGGGATAATGCTGTGAAAACCAATTTAGTATTTTCATATAATCTTTATCATTCCCAGTAATACGTGAAGTCTTCGCATCGACGTGTTGCTCATATGTCTCTAAATGAACGTCACAATATTCTTCAATGCTATCTCAAACATTGTGCAAATAAATCATTCCTAACGTCCACAAAGCAGGTACGCTTACCTAATGCCACGACCACAAGTAAGGCCACCATTTCTATGCATCATTTGCATCAATGTTTGCCCTATGGTCATGTTGGACCAAATTCCGGCCTAAAACCTCTCCGATCGCCTAATCGAAAATAGCCTTCGATCGTAAATTTATGGCATTCATAAGGATCCATTTTTTCTTCCAAATTTAACATATCTTGCAAATGTAAATGATCAAATTTAGCTTAATGAAAATGCCCACTAGTATGAAAGTATGGTACTATTCTTTGAAGAGTATCGAGATGTAGTTGTCAGTTACCCATTCGGTCGACTTAGATGAAATGCTTTACAAAAGCTACCATCTCGAATTACTGTACCCATAATTTAGCTGTGGGACCATTATTCTGTAATTTGGTAAGCATATGTTTAAATTTTGAGTCCACCACTTTAAATGCCTCATTTTCGTCTGCCCTCACGTGCTTAAGCATGACCAGCTAACACTTTCTGTGCGCTATTCTTGTCGTAAATATTACAGAAGAGATCTTTTAATTCGCTTCCACCGATAATATAGCCCATAGACCCCAAGAAGGACATAAAAAGGTGCAATCATCCAAGTCTTACTACGACATTTGTGAGTTTGGGATAATTCACAGCAATTTTTTGAGCTTTTGCGTAGAGTGGATGGTGAAAGGTGAAAAACACGTTTCTTGATTGGTCGTCTCACATTTTCGACAGCCATTAAAGGACTGTAAATTTTGTATCATGCTGACTAGGCGGGAAGTTAATAAATGGAAGGAAAACTATCTTTAACCGCATGAAACAATAACTATCAGCCGTTGCCTGCTCCCACAATCTGAGCTGATGGTAATTTTATCAAACGTGATACGTTTTGATCGGATAATACTGTATCTTAAAGGGTAACGCAGTGTGTAGATCCCATGATGTGAACGATATTAAGTGCATCGATAGTATTCACGTTGCGGTCCTAATTATAACAAATAAATTGACAAAAGGAATTATGATCAATCGTTATGCTAGGGCGCATAGTGGCAGATCTTTCGAAAAGTGTTGTTTCAGCGTAAGATGCCCCGAAACCCAATGATGACAGTAGATTAATGAGTTTCGGTGACGTACAAATAGGTACTGACTCCTAATAGAAGCAGTGACAAAAAAGATCGAGGTCTAGCTGCGGAAATCACAGCATGCGATAACGCTTCGCATATTCTATTCCATCTGTCCAGACAACTGCGCTTCTTTTATACAATAGCTTCACGGAAAAAAAACGATTCCAGTACTATAGAAGTTAATCCATTTAGAAAACCGTCGGGTGGTGAACATTTTGACGTATCGTAATCCTGTGGATGGATATCTTCCAAAATAATAGCAGCTGCCTCTTTAACGACTCGAAGCCGTTCTTCTTCGGGATTCATTTTTTTTGCTGTATACCACTGGTTCGAAGGGATTTTATATCCCGTGTCCCGAAAACTGATGACAGGTGACTGCTTGTGTTTTTCGATAATAAGTATATCATCCTCATATTTTTTCATAAGTCGAGTTTTTACGGTCCTTGCATCTGGACGGTACTCTTCTTCAATTTGGATCATGAGTTCATCAAGACGTAATTGACATTCTTCACAATTTTGGGTAAGATACCAAAATATGTACTCCGTTGCTTCGTCGACGTTCGTAGCGGGCCGATGACCTCTTTTCTGTTTGGACGCCACTCGATTATACAGCCGCTACTGACATGACAGATGCTACCTTGCTTCCACAGCAACTCAGTCAGTCGCATGTTCAATACGAGCAATTATTTGCTCTCCCCAATCATCACCGCGTTGCCTGGCTGTGTTTAAAGTCGTGTCTTTTACTCCTAATTTCGCTACCCGATAAACTACATTGCGTTCTGCAATTTTCTTTTTCTTTTTTTTTGTTTCACTTTAAAATAGTCCATAATTTCTTCAGTGCACAAAAAACATTGAGTTTTAAAATTAAATCTCGGAATGGTAGTCCCACATGAGGTCGACGCCACTAGCGGCCCGTTGGTTATATATATATATATATATATATATATATATATATATATATATATATATATATATATAATATATTATCAGAAATAATTTGCTGTGATTAATTATAACTATTAATTATTACATACTTAAAGTAAATTTTGTTGAATGATGTATAATATAATTTTGAGGTGTAAAAAACAATGTGTCAATTAGAATGTAATCTGAGCTAACTAAACTATATTAATAAAGGACAATTCTAAATCAAGTAACAAGTATTAAAGCGTGCCACTATATGAAAGGCTGTTTATATTTATTTACAATGAATTATTGGGATTTTAAGTTTTTGTAAATTGAAAATAGACCAGCATATTAATATAGTTTAGTTAGCTCAGATTACATTCTAATTGACACATTGTTTTTTACACCTCAAAATTATATTATACATCATTCAACAAAATTTACTTTTAAGATGTAAGTGTATTAATTAAGTATTGTTCATAATTTAGAGAATTTTGTTAGTTTTAGTCCTGATGAAGCCTGTAATCACAGGCGAAAATTTGACAAAAAATCAATAAAGAAAAATTTTTCTAAGCCGATACCCAATAAACTTTTTATAATCTAAAAATACGGCCAGTACTTTGCTTTTATTATATATATATATATATATATATATATATATATATATATATATATATATATATATATACAGTGATTAATTTTTCATTATTATAATTTTTTTTTGAAAAGCGGCATGCACACTCACCAAGGACAATGTTTTCAAAAGGCGCACATGTTCACGATTTCCTCGTTTCTCACTCGATTTGAGAACAGTCTGAACGCCTATCTCTTTCACAATAACCGAGTCTCTTTTATTTAAAGTTTGATAACAAATAAAACACAACTTCGTTTCTATATTCTCCATTGCTACGCAGAGCTGAACTGATGTAAAAAGCCCAAACGACAAAAGTGAATGTTACTTCACACAATGCAGCCGTGTCGCCGTTGCAGTGTCCTTGAGAAGGGAAAACGGTATATTATTCTCTGTTCTGCTGCCCTGATAACTCGGTACCTTTATTATAGATTCAAAATAAAGTCATAAAATGTAAATGATAAACAAGGCGGCATTGTCGGAGAGCTGGGCATTAAATTATTATATTTTTCTATTAAAATTTATGTAATATAACTATTATATTAATTTCGCAGGTACGCTTATGCTTGGTTTAAGGGTATTATAGGCTATATTCTATGCTCATTTTTTACCTTTATTTGTTAGTATCAAAATAAGTTAACTTTTTGCGTAATAAAATTATAAACTCCTTTTTGAAAATGAGAAAAATTTAAAAAAAACACCTTTGCGCCCGTGTAATCTTCACATATTAGACGGATAAAACAATGTAAATGCATAAAATGTAGATAATTTTTATTCTCTACAAGTTTATTAACTTCATATTTGATCGTAAAATGAACCGTTACGTGTACCCATAAAGAACATGTTAAAAAACAATTTCTACCCCACCTTTTGCACTCAAAAGGCCTTTTCAGGTACCCGCGTACTGAGCTACAATCCGGATGGCTATACAGGACATAGTTTCAGACGTTCATCTACTTCCTTATTAGCAGAATCTGGAAGCTGGTATTTCTGTAATGAAATGGTATGGAGGAAGGAAATCGTTCACCATTGCAAAGGGTTCTGGCGAAAATTCCCTCCAAAATAAAAAACAAACATCCAGAAAAATCTTTGGAATAGAAAATCAACAACTGCAAACTCAGTCATCGATCGACATCTAAAATACATACTATTACAAAAGAACTAGTGTACAAAGAAGAAAAGGAAAAGATTACGAATGTAATAATTAGTAACATT
>JARFJB010000370.1:657500-672500 GCA_036346205.1 Vesta saturnalis | reverse complement strand
TTTTGAAAAAAGTGTATTTTGTTGATTTTTAAAAATAGTTGATTTTTCAACAAGAATTAGAATGCTAAAGTTAAACCTTAAACTTAAATTATACTATCAATGTAAATGTTAATGCTCTTGTTTGTAGCTCTCGTAAGTTTGCTCTTGGTTCTTCTTGCGAGTAGTAATCGAACCAAGTCATAAATTCGCAGTTACAATAAACTTCGATGTTTAAGGTATTATCATTTAATGTAAAATTTAGTGTAAAGTATTTACTTAATAGTTTTAAAGAACACGCGACTTTTCAACATCATCTTAATTGCTTTGGTTTCGTTAGAAATTTTGAAGCTAGATTGAAGGAGACCTAAGCAGTTCATATTTTGTACCTACATGCATGTACAATTGGCAACATCGGTAAAGTTATGTCTCTCTCACACTCATACAATGCTTATTGGGTTTCTTTCTAGCTTATTATAAGTCAGACCCGCAATAATGAAAGAACGTAAACAATATTCATATTTAAAATATTGGCTTTTTTGGGTTTTTGATAGTGTATTTCTTTATTTATGTTTACCCAAATCCATACACTTACAGTTATTGTCCTCAGTAGTAATGTTTTCCATTTTCATAAATATCCTTCAACCTGCTTTTTAGTGGAAATTTATAACGTGGACAAATTTGTAAAAACTCTGATTTTTAAGTAAGTAGTAAGTAACGTAATTATTTATGTTAGATGAATTTTATATTGCGCAACTAACAGCCAAAACACTAAACGTTTTCGGTTCATCTCCGTTTAAATATATAGGCTGTTGTCTTTTTCTTTTTTAAGCTAAAAGAATATGTGGAAAATTACTGGTATTATAAAATTGCGAAGGAAATGTCTGTTTGAAAATTAAACATGAAGTGGTTTAGATTTTCATTGCTAAAGGTAACAGTTTTGCTTTCCTCATTTTGGTACCCATATAGTGTTGGTTTGCATTATAATAACTAAATCTATTTGGGGTAGATTCGAAGAAGCTGCTTTTGATAATCGATTTCACATGTATCTAGTTAGTGGAGTAATGAATACGATAATCGTACAATAATTGAGCTACTATTTACTGGATACCTAATTTTTTTTTTATTTTCTTTCCCAGCTCCCCTCTTTCCTTATTCCTTTTTATACTTTTAAGATTGTCGATTGTTGTTTTGTAAAACGTCTACGACTTTAAGAAGTTTACAGAAAATTGGCCGCCCAACGTGTGGCCCGATTAGATTTTTTCCGCATTAGTTTACCATTTCTCCTAGACTTATTAATACACTTTTCCCTTACTTATTTACCCTGCTTTTCTAATAAATCTTCTTTCCCTCACTTTTCGAAATGTCGATTAATAGGGGTTCAGAGGTCAACCGCTTGAACAAAACTAAACTTAATACGAACGGTTTAGTTCTTCGCAGGATCCATACAAAGGAATTTTCTACTGCTTTTCGAGACAATGAAGTCTGATGCTGAGTCGAATACAAAGATATGTGCTACCTTTGATGAATTTTCTCCTTTACCTTCTTCTAGTATACGATGTGCTACTGCTGTAGAGATACGTGAAGATACAGATTTGACTCCTGCTTTAATTTCTTCCGGTTCAGATCAATAAGTGCCAGCACACATTAACTTGGCTTCCTTATGCTAAATTCTTTCAATTTCCAAACTTGGATTATCATTTTTTGGATACAGTGCCACTTCTTTATCGAGTTCTTTAATCGTGTTGAAGAGATACAAATCTTTCGTGGTTTAACTCAATCTGCTTTACTTGCTGTTGCTTCTGAAATATTAATGGGTGAAGCCCTACTTGTGTAATGTCGACATTCTTTAAACTCTTGGAAAGACGTGATATGTTTACTCAAAACTAAATTCTTATCTATTAATTGTGATGAACGTTTGATTGATAAAATTAAAAATCGTACTATAGGTTTTTCAGAAACCATTCGTCGAAATTTAACATCTTTCTATCAATATAGTTTGATTCTTAGTGATACTACTTTGATTACTCAACTTGCCACTTTGGGCAAACAAATAGAGCAAACAAATTTTTATGGAGACTTTCACACCTCGACCTTCTCAGAAGACTACTTGTCTTCTGGAACCAAGCTTAGCTTTTATTAGTCACTTTTAGAATTCTTCTACTTCTTTTACTAGATCTTCGTCTAAATGCGCCGAACCTATTGTTACTACCGTTTTACCTCCTAAACCTTCTTCATCGTCACCTTCTTCGTTGTTGTAATTGCTCTAGTGTATGACAACTTGTTCTAAGAAACAAGGAAACTTTCGACAGTTTTCTGACCAAGTATGGTCTCTATGCTTTCCGTAATATCAGATACTCCTCTTTCTGATACTTCTGATAATCAACGGGTTCTCTTGACTTTCTATTTGCTTGTATTTGCAACAAACAACGTCCTCGTCTTAATGTACATATTTTTGGACATGCTTTTAAACATCTGTGGGTTAGTCTGCTTCCTGCACCTTAGATAATGAAAACAAATGCACCATTTTGTGTTACGAATTACCGTTAAATCTAAGATTGGTATGATTCATGTTCTTGTAGATCCTGAGATATATCAACAATTAATTTAAGAAATTGATTATCGGCGATAAATCAACTTTATACCTGACTTAGCCTCGTCAAAAAGAATGACATTACTTGCCGATTTTGTTACGATTTTCGCAGTTGATGCACCTATTAAAAAATATATCTTCCATCTTCCTGATATTAGTTCTATTCTTGACATCTTCGTAATGCTAGTAGTTATCTCTCTAGTTCAGATATACTTTCTGCTTATTGAACAATTCGTCTTTCTGTTGATTCTTAACCTGAATGATTTGAAGGTTGCATAACGTCTTTGGAAGAACATCTACTAGTCTATTCACCTATCTTGTATTCTGTCGACTTTTCTCATACTTATGTCGTCCAAACCGGAGCCTCAAATTTTGAAGTTATTTCTGTCTTAAGCCAACAATTTGACTCTGAGGAGTGTTATCTGATCCTTATCTAAAGTAGAATGAAAGTTCAACAAAGAAAGTGTCTGGCTATCTTACGGGCAATTGAAAAGTGTTGGCTATGCATTAAACCTACTTAAAACATTATTTTGTCATCCCGAGGTTACATATATTTTTCAGTCCCTGTTTCTATGGACTAAAGTATAACTGTTTGTCTCTAGGAATTAAGAGTAACTTTTAATCCCTTGGGACATAATGTGAAGCAAAACCTTGGCAACAAATTAATCTAGATTGCTAGATTCCTAATAAAATGTTGGTTGCTTTTCTATTCTTAGATAAAAAGAGAAAGTTCAAGCACGTTTTTAATATAGCGAGTGACAACGGAACTACTACCCAGACTCACACTTTAAAACGGCTTTAGATAAAAATGTTCCGGTTTCATCGGAAACGATTCACATTTTGCTATTTTGAATGGCAACCCTAGTATATTTTTGCATATTTGAATTCTACGAGAAATTCTAAACTTTTTTAAGTAGCATGACCTATACCTAAACCTAATAGTGTAACACCCTTTTCTTTTAATGAAAGGGACTATACTTTAATTTGGCCTCGGGCTAGCTCAATCGGTTCTTGCTCTTGCAAGAAGGGGGTGGTTCGTTTTTATATCGGTGTGATCGCTCTGTTAAATTAGCCTACATTGAACCATATACTTATAATATAACGGTTTAAACGTATATAATCCTATTATATAACAATACTAAATATTCGAACTTAAACTATATATACTGACTTCCATAAAAATTGCAACACCTAGAATTTATTGAACGATTTTATTGAAATTTTCGTCAACGATGTCTTTCATTAGAACAAACAAACGATTAAAATTTGAAAACAAAAGAACAAAAACTAAAAATATTTTTTTCAATAATGGGTTGCTCCGTCACGATTTTTAACGTGCTCATTTAGACGGCGTGGCATGCTATCATTCACGTGATCTATAGCTGTCTGTGGTATATCAACCCAACCTTCTTGAATCCGTAGCCGGAGATCGTGTAAGTTATCTGGAGGGTGTGGTAAATTACCCAGTCGCCTACCGACCTCATCCCATACATGTTCAATGGGCGACAAATCGGGCGATCGAACAGGCCGTGGGAGGACGGTAATATTAGCTTCTTCCAAAAAACGTGTTGTAGCCCTTGTTGTATGAGGGCGCGCATTATCCTGTTGGAAACTGGGATTTTCCAGCCCCTGAAGATATGGAAGCGCAACGGGTTCTAGCACATTGGCAATATAACCAACGGCGTTTAAGTTGCCAACAATGAAGACCAAGGGTGATCTGCTACTGTAACATATTGCACCCCATATAATCACTCCTTGTGTGAGGGCTGTGTTGCGTTCCACAACAATTTTGGAATTTTACGTTCTCCATGCATCCGTCTGACCCTCTTACGACCATTGTGGTTCCACAAGCAAAATCGTCACTAAACACAATTCGATGCCATTCTTGCACCCAATTCGCTCTTTCGTTGCTCCATTCTAGCCTGCGTAAACGATGAAGTGGTGTAAGAGGAATGGACGATATGATGGCAGCCATAAGACCTTATCCGGTGATAAACAGATGACATTGACATTCTGGATCCTACACCTCTCATCCAATCATTCGTAATCGATCGAGTTGTTGAAAATCTGTCTCTTGTGGCCGAAAGTCTTAAGCGACGTTCTTCGCGATCTGTAGCGACGATGTTGCATCCCTTCGTCGGACCATTTGGACCAACATCTCAATACCGTTGTAACATTTCGGTTTACACGACGAGCAATTTCTGTTAGCGAAAATCCGGCCTCTCTCATGCCAATAATACGGCCACGTTCAAAATCAGTCACTTGTGGAAAAATGTTAATGTTGACGTACTCTTGGCATTGTTCCCAAGTTCAGAACGAAATTGTGAACAAACAATTTGCAAAATTGACAGTTAGTTACACACTGATTGGTTTATTTCTTCAAATTTATTGTTACTAAGTGCAAAGGAAAAAACAAAAAAAAACTACTAGCTAGATTTTATTCAAATTTTAATCATTTGTTTGTTCTAATGAAAGACATCGTTGACGAAAATTTCAATAAAATCTTTTAACAAATTCTAGGTGTTGCAATTTCTATGGAAGGCAGTATATGTACCGGATGGCCAGATAAGAATGCAAAGTGCTGTTTCTCAAAGTGCTTTTATTACTAAAGTGGCCAAAAAAGACCCTGAAAAATATTTTCAAATTTGCAAAATAACCGCCAGGGAACGTCATCCTAAACCTTTAAAGTGATTTTTTATTGAAATCCACCTAGTAAATGTACCAAAAAATTAGATGCATTTTAATGCTCAGCTTTATTCGAGTAATTTTTTTTGACGTATCTATTAAAATAAAGTGGTGGGGGGTGATTCAGTATTTTTTTAAATAAACAGCTGCAACTCCTAAAAAACTGAACTGATTTTAATAAACTTAGTCTCGTTGGAAAGAGCATCTATTGCTCCATCAAATTCATCTTACATGTAATATATCTAATTTTTAGTGATGCCGCTAGCGTGCGTTTTTTGATATAATATGGGAAAATTGCAATATTCTCTAAAAAATTTAATGCAACAATATGACTTTTTTTTCATAAAAATGAGATGAAATCATCCCTAAGTAGGTTAGTGAAAACCGCATCTCGATATCTTAATCCATATTACACCGGTATTTATTCTTATTTATTTGTCTTTTTTCAAGATTCAATGAAAAATTTCATCATTTTATAATTTTTAAATAATAAAAGTTTTCATAATTTCAAAAATTAAACGTAATAATATGATAATATTTGTTTTTGAAAGGTATTATTCCAAATTTGCGGAATTCTTTTTATTAATTTTATTTATGGCCCTAAAAAGAACCGATTGTGCAATGTACCTACTTAATGCCAACTTAAATGTTCGAATTGTCTCCAATCGACCTCGATGCATTGTTGGAGCCGGTCATGCGTGGACATTACAGCAGTTTCAACTTCTGCTCTTGACAGGCTGCGAATGGCCTCTCAAATTCGTACTTTCATGTCGTCTCTCGTTGTTGGTGGAGTTTCGTAAACAATATCTTTTAACATATATGAAAGTCCAGACAGGTTAAGCCTGGGGATCGGGGTGGCCAAGGAAATGGACTTACTCGTTCAATCCACCTCTGGTGATATATTAAATTTAAGTGTTCTCACACATTTATTGAAAAATGTGCTGGGCAACCATCTAGTTGTAAAAACATATTTTGCCGCAAATTGTAAGGGTACACCTAATAAAATAGGCTATTGGTTTACTAGAAAATCAAGAAACACGGCACCATTTAGTGGTTCATCAAAGAAATAGGGACCTATAATAGGTCCGTCCAGGATGCCGCACCACATATTAACACTCCAACGACCTTGATGTTGAACCTCGTGCAACGAGTGAGGGTTCGTGTCAGACGAATAATGCATATCATGCAAATTAACGTTTCCATCACTTTTAAAAGTGGCCTCATCCGTCCAAAGAATTTCGGATAAAAATCCTCTATATTCCCTGATTATGCCCAACATCCAATGACTATTAATAATCTATCCGTCGGTCAAAGTCTTCGTCATGTAAGGATAGATGTAAAACCATATGATACGGGTGCTTTCTATAAATTAGAAATTACAAACACATTGTGAAACATGTAAAGTAGTATTTTCAGTGACATAAGAACTTACCTATGATCCTTTAAAATGTTTTGAATAGTAGTTCGTGACATATCCAACGCGAGAGACATTGCTCTCGTACTACCGTGGGGATTCCATGACACGTATGCTAAGACATTAACAATATTGTCTTCCATTCTTCTAGCCGAGTCTCTTCGCAACTTTGGTCGAAAGCTTCCAGTATTACCCATATTTTGCGCTAAACGCAGAAAAATTCTCGCATCACGTAGACGCCGATCTGAGTATCGAGCTGAGTATACTCTCTTAGCCGATGCTGCATTTTGAAGACATTGAAAATATACCGCAATCATATAAACAGCTTCATCATTTGTAAACGACATTATAGGTAGTTTTAAGGACTTACTTGTACAACAAACAAAAATTACACTGTCTGTCAAATTTTAATATTTGTTTTGATTTTAGGTATTTCTTTTTTCTCAATGGCCTACTCCTAATATTCTGCCTATTCTGCACTTGCACATTCTATGCATTGACTATTATGCCCCTACATGTTTTTTTTTAATTTTTTAAATTATGAAAACTTATTTAAAAATTATAGAATGATGAAATTTTTCAATGAATCTTTAAAAAGACAAATAAATAAGAATAAATACCGGTTTAATATCGACTTTTTCAAATTTTATTGTAACTAAATTTTCTTTCTACAATATTTTAGGGTATGAATAAGACATCGTTATGCTATTTCCACTAACCTATTTAGTGATGATTTCATCTCATTTTTGTGAAAAAAAAAGTCATATTGTTGCATTTAATTTTTTAGAGAATTTTGCAACTTTCTGATATTATATCAAAAACCGCGCTCTAGCGGCATCACTAAAAATTATACATATCACAAGTAAGATTGGTTTGATGGAGCAATAAATGCTCTTTCCAACGAGACTAAGTTTATTAAAATCAGTTCAGTCGTTTAGGAGTTACAGCTATTTATTTAAAAAATCACTGAATCACCCCCCCACCACTTTATTTTAATAGGTACGTCAAACAAAAATGTAAAGCTGAGCTTCAAAAAGCATCTAAATTTTTGGTACATTGACTAGGTGGATTTCAGTAAAAAACCACTTTAAAAGTTTAGCGTGGCGGTTACGCCCGCTGGCGGCCATCTTGCAAATTTGAAAATATTTTCTACGGTCTTTTTTTTGGCCACTTTAGTAATAAAATTTTTTACCGCAACTCTCTACGACGAATAGTTTCCAAGAAACAGCACTTTGCATTCTTATCTGGCCACCCGGTACATTAATTAATTTAATTTTATTTAACACTTTATCCGTAACGGGATCGAGATTGGATGGTCTTGTCCTTCTTTCTGGCACTGTAACGGTCGTGGTCTTCCACCTTACTCTGTCCTCTGGATTTTCTGTAACAATATCGTTAATAGTGGAGAGTATATTTGTAAATGATCCAGTTTACATCCTATTTTAATTTTAATTAAAATAAGTGATCAAAAGTGATCAGAAGTCGGAAATATTGTTATGACGTTTTTAAATACTGGACAGTATGTGCCAGGAGATAAGATAGCGCCGGTCGTTCACTCTTAATACCTGCGAAAGCCTTTTAAAATAATCGATATTTTAAAGAGACAAGTTTATATATGAACGAACGGTTTTATAAAATAAAAGCTTTTACACTTGGATTTTATTTTAAAATGTATTTATTTAAGAACTAAATAAATATGTACCGGGTTCACGTCTTCTCATTTAATTATTTACACGAGGTTATTAATTAGGGCGCCGTAAGATTGACTATAATTATCTTTAGTAATTTGGGAGAAACTATCTCCAATATAGAATTTATATTTTAGCCAAATTAAGATTTACTTTTTACGAAAAAAAAACGCTTTTACTGTCTTACTTCTATTTTGTGTATAACTTAACACGTACTAATCTAATTATTCGCACGAGATTTGTAACTACGGTAATGGATCTATCCTAATTATTAATTATTAAAACGGACTAAACTAATTTTATTACTTACACGAAATTTATAACTACTGTGATGGTTTTAAACAATTATCCCAATTGGGTTATGGAAAAAGAATTATCCATTGTTTTTTATGTATTGCAAAAAAACTCTTAAAAATTTTGTTTTGACTTGTTATAAACAATTTAAAATTGATAAAATTGTAAAAAGAGTCATTCGACTACAAGCGCGCCACGATTGGTCGTCATGGTTGTAAGGTCATAATGTTAAATTAATCCTCAATAGTACAGTGTCAACGGATTCTACATGTAAATTGACTAAAAATATCCCAAATTTAGTGCAAAAAAATTATTTATAAAAGCTACTTTTGTTCAGTCATGTGTGGTAAAGTTTACGGTTAGGTTGACAACTAAACTTGTGCGGTACTAGATCAACTTTAATTTTTGCTCTACTTCCCATTATAGTATAGAAAATATAATTCTCCATTTCTTGTTTCAGCTAAAAAAACATCGGCGTGTTTCCGGTGCTGGGTTAATAAATGTATTTTTAATTTAATATAACTTTTTAATTAGAGCGAAAAAAACTAAAAGCAATTTTGTTATAAAACGCACATATGATCTTTCCATTTATTACAAAAAATATTTTTTTTCAAAAACTCAATTGTTTAAAACGAACTAAACTAATTTACTAGATCTCTCCCTAACGGTGAGTGTTTAGGACAGCGGTTGTTTACGCATTCTAATCAAAAGGATTACTCACTCGTTTATACGACGTGCGGGATTTGTTTTTAAAGAACTCGGTGACCGAATGTGATCTACCTACGGGTGTTTGATTGCGGTCAGTCTGCTTCTTCCTGCACCTTAATGGTCTTGCCTAGGGTAGGCGTATTTGTGTGAGTCTGTGCACTAGGTGTATGTGGAATATCATATCAGCCATGCCACAGATTCCTATGGTTTTTAAAAACAATTGAATTTTGACAGGTAATTTATTTATTCCCTGTGAATTTGGGCAGATTATTCAAAGTTTACCCTATTTTGATTAATTTGGATTTTATAAAACAAACGATGTATGCTGAAGCGAAAACAAATGATTCAATCTGTATTTTAATCTCTAATTTTTAAGAATTTTTTATTTTAGTTTACTATATAGGTACGTAGGTATACACGATTAATAGGTATAACTAATAATAAAAGAGATTTAGAAAAAACCAACGATCCTAATTATAATTAAGATTTTCAAAAACACCACCTTCTTCTTAAATAGATGTCTCACACTTTTCTACAATTTTCCGCAGTACATTATCTTTTTACGGTGTAGTAATATTATTAATAGTTGTAATAATTCGTCTAGATTTTCAGGTGGAGTAAAGAGACTTTTTTTTATATGACCCAAAAGAAAATACCTAGGGGCGTCAGACCTCGGGAACGGGCTGACCACCTTACAGACCCATTCGTCCCTATCCATTGGTTCTCAAACTTGTCATATAAATAGTTCACCATAATCCAAGAATTCTGAGAGGGCGCACCGTCCTGTTGACAGTGAATATTGGAATTTCCGCAAGAGGTAAATTATCCATAAAATCATTAACTGTTTACAAAAATTTCAAATAAACTTGCGATGTAAGGAGCTCGTTAAAAAGTATCGGCCCCACAATTCTCTTCCCTAAAACACTTAGCCATACATTAACACCAAAGCGTTCTTGAAGTGATCCTTCCCTGAACAGATGGTTTTCTTCGCCCAATATTTCACATTGTTAAACATTCCCAGATGCGTCAAGCGGGAATCATCAAAAAACAATATCGTGCTACTAAAGTTATTATTATGGTTATAAATCTTCACAAACAGTCGGTAATATTGGACTCTCCTACCAAAGTCGTTAACACCCAAGCGTTGGTGGATTTGGTATTTGTAGGATTTATAATTATGTTTCGTTAAAACTCTTCTTGCACTTTCTCTGCTAACTCCGATTTCATTTTCAATTTGACGCGGAGAAATGTTAGGATCAACATTCACACATGCCAGAACGTTTATTTCAGCTTCTTCACAAATAATGAATTTTTCTTCATTTTTATTTTGGGAAACCGTTTTCACATGCTGTACCAGCCACCAAATATAGGCGTTGCAGGGTTGGTTTCTGTAGTAGTATCTTTCTGCATAGAGTGTTTGAGCCGACCTTTTATTTTACAGGCACCCACCATAAACGACAAGCATATCTATTTATTGCCATTTTAAACAAATTACAAAGAATTTTTGATTTACACCAAAAAAATCATAAAATATACCAGGATAATTTACAAAAATGTGCAACAATCTCTCAAACTCACAAAAATGATAAAAGTTACCTGTCAAAATTAAATTGTTTTAAAACCATGGCATTTGATTATTCTAATAATACCCAGGGATTTAAATAGTTTATTAATTAAATGGACCGAATAGGTATAACAAAACAATAATATCCGTTGTTTGAAAATAAAAAATGAGGATATAAACAGATACAGGATAAAAAAGTAGGATCGCGTATTGAAAGTCTTATGGTTGAAAGTTTTCACACAAAAGTCGATGAAAATTTTAAAATCGTCACATCGAAAATATCGATTTTTAAGAATTGTTAACTCCAGTTGGTTTATTCTGGCATCCTAAAATCCCCTGATGGAAGTACAAATTGCACTATTTGTTTTGGTGGTAGCGCACTTCGTTTTTTTGTATTTCAAATAAAAGCTAAAATATGTTAAACTTTAGAGCTCCATAAGTTAAAATATATTAAAGGTATAGGACATACTACATAAAAAATGTTCAGAATTTCTCGTAGAATCCAAAATGTAAAAACATACTAGGATTACCATCCAAATAGCACAATATTAATCGTTTTCGGTGAAACCGGAAGTGATTGTCATTTGTTTTTTCAAACGTTTATCTAAAACCGTTTTAAAACGCGAGCCTGGGTAGTAGTTGTCACCAGGTATAATTAATACGAAAAATGTAATTAGGATAAAAACAGTTTATTATAGCTGAACATTTGGTATGGTTTCGAAAGATCTAAACAAAATTAAAATTGTTTAATTTGTGATTAAATAGTTGTGCTATTAAGCTTTTACTTATTGGTATATCTTCTTCAGGAAATGTTGTGATTGTCATAGTCATCGGCTATAGTTTGTATTGAACCCTCGTCGTTAAAAAAATTCTCATTGATGGTGACTTATAGGTGAGATAAAGAGGAGTTGTTATACTTATCAAAAGTTTAGCTGTTATTTAGCTGTTTAATTATATTATTGACCTTTGTATAAACATATTTAGCCTTTTCTTTTAGTATGAACAGTAACGCAACAGTCACATCCACATTTGTTGGTAACCATTTTACCATTTCATCAATTTCGATCGGAACAGTTTGACATTCCCATCCAGGTATCCCGATTGTTACTTATTAATTAAGAATTTTTTTTAGTTAATATACTTCGGAATTAAATATCTTATTTATCAAACATCATTATGATCATTCTTGTCAAAACTGAGTGGACAGAAAGTGATCACTATTTCGAGTAATTGGAAATATAAAGTTTATGGCCCTTCGTAGGCGTACCTTACCAGAAATTACTAAATCAAAATGAGAAGATTATTACTCAAAATGAGTTACCAAGATTGTTACTTTAAAAAACGTTTGATTTAGAGCATATTACAGTGTGTTGTGGCAACATCAATGCTGCTGGATATTGCACTGATTTTACCTAGTTTTTGTAGCGCAGATAAAACATAGTTATATAGTTATAGTTATATAGTTTATTTGTAGCTGTAGTAAGCCAACTTACGAGGGTATACGAGTTTAGAAAATCAAAAGTTCAAACAGAAACACGTGATCTGCAATGCTTAGTTGTATTATTGGTTGCATAACCTATCGTGTTTTCTAACTTTTACATTAATTAAATACGGTATTCACCAAAATAAACAGTACCGAAATATGAAGGGCATGGAATGGCTTGGACGATGTCTGTTTGGTATGTTTGACTTGTTTGTCCTTAACTATTATAATAATATTACGCTCGTGTTAAATGGTTCTGACAACCGAAGAAAAGGTATTTACAGTAGAACATTATTTCCGTTCATAGGGAAGTGGGCATCCAGTAAAAGCGTAATATTAACAATCATTGAAAACTATCGTCGCACTGGTAATGTGTTGTGTGAGCGCCAGGGTTCTTCAGGTCGTCGAAGTACAGTTAGTACCAACGATAATGAAGAACGCGTTCTTGACTTTTGAAGTCTCCACAAAGAAGTCTTCGATCAACTGTGTATAAATTAAATATCAGGGAAACATTCACACGTAGAATGTACAAAGTAATTGGTGGTTATCCATTTCGTATTTAAACTGGACAACGACTAAACGCTGTGGACAAACGTTCAAGAAAAGTTTATCGTTGACGCGTGTTGTATTTCGTGTGTGTATTTCCATTTCTTCGTTTGTCATTTTCATGTCACTAATAATCTTGTTTTGCTTCGCATTATTCGAATTAAACTGATGAGTTTCACTTTCTCTACTTTCGCTGTCTTAATTTCTTTTTTCCGTTTTACTGGTTTTTCTGTGGATTCTATGAGTGATCTATTGTGTGTTGTTGGTTGACACTTTTTGTTGTATACCAATTTCCATATATTAGGCAGTCTTTGCTCTTCGTCTGTTAGTCCCTTTGTTAGATTTTCTGGCCTTATCCAACTTGATATTGTGTAATTTCTATTGAACATATTGTGCTAAAGATGAGGTTGTGGTGTTTTTCCTTATTGCTAATCACTGTTGGTCCAGCTTAACTCTGATGCACTTGTTTGTTTTACCTACATCGGATACAGTCTCCACGTAGAATCTAGTCTATGCCTTTATATTCTACACTAATTTTTGTTTTTAGAGTTAGGTTATATTGTGCCGATCTTTACATGCGTCTTTAATATCGTTTTAATGGGTTTTTCGTAATTCTGCTAATCCGTCTGTTGTTGCCTTTATGTACCGTGAAAGTACTTTGTTCCTTCTCTTTTCGTCTTGCATTTTTTTTGAATTGGAACTATTTTCGATGCATCCGTTAAGTAATAAAGCTTTATGGTCGATCTCGCCGACAGTGCTTTACATAAATACTTAGCAAAGTATTGATTAACACTAAGCTCTTAGATATTGAACACGTTTCATGGACCGTTCGAAATGAATCCTTAGCTTAAGAAAGTTGGTTTTCTGACTATAGAGCGGCACTCAAGATTTCTCTGAAGAACTACGTAATGCGCGCACTTACATTTCGGGGTGGCGTTCTGTATGCATCCTGTGATTATACTATACACAATTTAAATTTTAACTGAATCTCAACATCTGCTTCTGGGATTCTTATATATTCATTAGCCAGCTGAAAAATTGCCACTGTAACACGCTTTATTATGTGGTTCACTGTAGACTTATGCATTCCGCCAAATAAATCTAAACTCAGTTGATAGCATCCAGTCCTGTTATACCTGACAAATCAGTAGCTGATTAATTGGGGACACACAGTAGTTCCTGCAAAAAAAAAAACGGATATGTATAACGTATATAATTTTATGGATACTTATTGATTTAACGATTCACACTCAACGTCATATCACGTAAAATAGTAGTACAATAACACAACTTCATACTTACAAATCGTGAATATATTCAAGCCTATGTCGTATTTGTGACAGTATAGACAACACCGTTTCTTTCCTTAGACAAAATGTTAGTAAAAGAGCAAGTAAGGCATCGAGCTAAAATGATCACTTCTAACATACACTTGTCTAGCGATTCCATAGTGAACCAAATCCATCATTACAAAAAAGAAAAAGACGTAATCCTCTTGACGTAAAAGATCAATTTCCATTTCGCTTGTTCGGACTAATGCAGGTTGTTTTGTTATGTGGGTTATGAGACGTGAGCGAGTCGATTTTAAGGTCAAGTTGCCGTCTAAGTCTTCGACCGGTACAACCCGTTAAGCAGTACTTAGTAATTTAAGCTATGCTTAGATATTAAGTTGTGTCGGAGATAGGCCAATAGTGTCTTATTTTCCTCGTGCATGTTTTGGTGGTATGCCAGTCGCTTGCATCTCGTAATTAGTGCTTTGACCACGGACCGTAGTTGTGATAGGAAATAATGATATTGAGCATTCAGGTACCTGTTGGTGAGTGTAGTTTTTTTATAAACTGTGTGTCCTAATTATTCTCCTCTCTTTTTGTAGATTAATAAGCCTAAAAACGGCAGTGTTCCATTGCATTCTAATTCAACTGTAAACTGTAACTTTTCATAAACTCCATTTATATGTAGCAATCGATTCAGCTCTCCTCGTCCGTGTGTCCACATTTCTTAACCATCACTCGGGTTTGTGACTTACCGTTCGTATTTCTCGTTATACTA